>JAVKPL010006120.1:0-25388 GCA_032173675.1 Gastrolobium villosum | reverse complement strand
TAACAATTAAAATTTAAAATATGAAAAAAACATTAAGTTAATAAATTTTAAAATGGAAAAATATAGTTATCCACCAGCATGTCCTTCAACCTTTGCGGTGGCAACTAAGACGAATTAATCTAAAGTGACACCCTTTGAATTTGACGAGTAATTAATTTTTGAAACTGGTACCTTTTGATACAAATGCCTGTGCATGCATGCACAAATTAATAACAATTTATGCTTAGATGAATTTACGTGCATCATACATGCCCAATTAATTTAAATTGTTCCAACTTATTATTTAATTAAGTTTCATTTAATTCTTCGTCATTTTCTTTTTCATGTTATGAAATGTAGCTTAGGATGCTAGAATCATGTCTAGCATAATTTGAAAACGTAAAAAAAAAAAAAAAAAAAAAGTAATAGAAATTCACTTAAAACTTAAAAGAGTTAATTAGATAGAAAATAGTCAAAGTAGATGATAAAGTAATCTAAGTAAAATTATTAAAAAGAATTTAGATCTAAATGAATTAATTTTGTTGTTATCATTTTATACTTTTCTAGAAATTTATTAATTTTGGTTGAATTTAACAATGGAGCAACAATAAACTTAGGATGAAAACCTAAAAAAAAAAAAAACCTAAATTTTATTTCAGATGATTACTTCCAATTTATAGGAACTAACAGTCTTCACAAATGTAAAATTAAAAACATAACATAGATTATCAAAAATATATAATTTCTTATCCCAATTTATATGGAAAAGAAATACTTATAATCAACGCTCCTTTCCATTTATCTCAAAAAATAATTATTATTTATTTTATAAAAAATAATTATTTTAATAATGAGATATCTATTTTTCATTTAAGGGAAACTATGGGTGCTAAACGAACCATAGGGATCTTTGTCTCGGCTCGTGAAAGCCTGAGCTTACATGTTTAAAATTGGTTGTTGGCACCAGGCTTGAACTTATATAAAAGCTCGTTTAATAAAAAGACCTTATGCTCCAAAAGCTCGGCCTTAGAGTCTCTCAGGTAGGGGTGTTAACGTGCCTAGCTGAGCCGAGCTTTGGTCTTAAAAGGCTAAGCCTATGTTTAAATGTGTTAGTCTGTTACCTGTTATGAATATAATTGTCGGCTTGTGACTTGACTTATTTACGAAAAATAAAAGCCCAGATTAACCTGTTTAAAAAAAAAATAAGGCTGACAACAATTTATCTAAAGTGAATATACAATCAACAAGTAGTTTAACCGATAAAATGGGGTGAAATGTATTGAGGAGAGACAGAGAGCTATTATAAGTAGTATAAAAAATATATAACAAAATTAAAGAATAAATATACTAGGCCAGCCTGTAAGCTCTAAGGTCGAACTTTTGAATTGGAGTCTGAGACCTTTTTATTAAATGAGCTTTTATACAAATCCAAGCCTGTTTCTAACAACCAATTTTAGACATGTAAGCTCAGGTCTCCACGAGCCGAGCCAAAGACCCCTGGTTCGTTTACCACCCCTACTCTCAGGCCGGCCTAGTATATATGTATATAGGGGTGTAAATGGGCCAGGATGGACTGGGCTTTGGCCTTCCTGCCTAAGCCTACGTAAAAAAATAGTCAGCCTATCTGGCCTATTGGCGTACTAAAGGCTTTATTTATAGGCCAAGTCTGGCCTGATTTCAAAAATAGAGAGTCTGATATGGCCTACAGGCCTTGTAGGCCTACCTAGTGATATATTTTTAAATATTTTTTTAATAATATTTAAAATATTCACTTGACATTACAAGTCATTAACGTGTTCATAAATTGCTGCGTTTTTTTACACGGGATATAAACTTCACTAGTGAGCATTAAAATTTTTACAATAGTAAAAAAAAAAACTATAAAAATATACTGAGCAAAATTTCATTCATGCATGCATTAGTACTTCTCATAAGAAATAAAAAATGACAAACAAGAAATAGTCAACATAATACCCCAGCTCTATAATGTATATCAGAGAGGAATAGAGTCAAAGAAACGGGGATAATAAACAAATACAATTACTAGATCAACCAAAGCTGAAATAAAGTCTACAAGAGAATGTCATTCATTGAACTATCTTTAACCACCATCAAAACAAGGGAAATGAGAGTATTATTGATTTAGGGTTGGTACTGATTGCCACCTAAAGTAAATATGTTATTTTATTTTTAAAAATTAAATAGGCCAGCCTACAAGGCTTTAGGCCAGGCTTGACAAAATTGGCCTACGGCCTATTTGTTAAAAAGGCTTTCTTATAAGCCTAAGCATACTCAACTTTTCAACGTAGGTCGGGCTGTAGGCTGGGCCAGGCTAGCCTGGCCCATTTACACCCATATATATATATATATATATATATACTTTTTATATTTCTTGTAATAGCCCTCTCTTTCTCCTCAATCCATTTCATCCCATTTTATTGGTTAAACAAACTTTTTGAATGATTTTGTACTATATTATGCTGTTTGGATATACATTGGATTTATGAATATTTATGGAATTACTAATGTTGTTGATTGTATATTCTGTTTTGATAAATTTTTGTTGTCTTATTTTTTTTAAGCAGGCTAATAGGCTAAACCAAACTTTTATTTTTTGTAAATAAGTCAGGTCACAGGCTGATAATTATATTTATAACAGGTAACAGGTTTAGTCAGACTGACACATTTAAACACAAATTTAACCTTTTAAGATCAAAGTTCGGCTCGACTCCACCCGTCTCGTTAACACCCCTAAGAGAAACGCAACTTTCACTTAATAAATAGCTTTCGTATTTCATATTTTTCCTTCACAAATTCCTCTTTCCGTTCTCCTAATACACATTGTTGCCAATCATCCTTCTTATTATTATAGAGAACACGTAAGGTGGCTTAAATTCTCTTAGGCTTTGTTTGGGAATTGGTTTTAGGAGGGGAAGAAAAGAAAAGGAAGGGTTTTAGTAAACTCTTCCTTTGTTTGTGAGTTTAAAAAAAAGGCTAAAATATAACTTACCTCCTTGAACTTTGACAATGTTTTAAATTACCTCCTTCTACTTTTAATTGTTTCAATTAACCCTCTGAACTTTATAATTGTTTCAAATCAACAAGAATTGTTAAAAAATTTACAAATTCTGTTAAACCTCCTCAAGAAGTTCTAAACCTCAAATCTCAAAATTTTTTTCTCTCTTTTCTTCTATGTTCTCTCATCTCTTATGAGCACATTTATACTGTGCTTTCGGATGCTCCCAGATTGATGACCCACTTAAGAAATCTGGCGTAGATTCTGATGATCATGATCCTAAACTGAAGCTTCCCAAAAAGAGGAAAAATGGAGATTCTGACGTTCATGGTTCAAGTGGAAAACCTACTACAAGAATTTTAAGAAGCATGAAGAATACTGTTGTGATGGTCCTGCCTAGAAAACCCATGAGGCTAATCTCTAAGGTGATTTGACGTTTTGTTATGGCATTAAAGTGAAATTATATACAATGAATACAAATCCCTAAAAGTAGACAAACTTATTCAATTTATGTTCAGCGTTCAGTATCTTAAATAATGCAATGAAAATAGACAAAGGGAGAAGAGATTTGAGGCTTAGGGCCTTAGGGCTTATCTGAGTTTGTGAAATTTTTAACAGAATTGTTGATTTGAAACAATATAAAGTTCACGTGTTAATTGAAATAATTAAAAGTACAAGAAGGTAATTTAAAACATGATCATTGTTGATTTGAAAAATAATATAAACGTTCACATTTTGATATTAAATAATATTTTTAATTTATATAGTCTATATTATATTTAATATTCAATAATTTAACAAAAAAATGTTAATTATATTATTCATAAATTTTGAAATAATATTAAATTTAATAAAATGTAATCAAGTTAGAGGTAATTTTTTTTGAAAACATGATCAAAGTTCAAGGGGGTAAGTTATATTTTAGCCCTAAAAAAATGAGAGGAAGAAATTTGGAATTTTTACTAAACCCTCCATAACCCTCATTCTTCTTAAAATTAAAGTTTCCCAAATTGTGTGGGGGGTTGAGGGGAAATATTAAAATTAATTATCTACCCTTAGAATTAAAATGTATAAACTACTTAAATGTGAATCATTTTTAAACGTGACATTATTAGAAAAATCTCAAATACCGACAGAATTTATCAACGAAAAATATTTCCGTCCAAAATCTTGACGAAATACATTTCCATCGCAAAGTTTCGACGTAAAGCAATTTTGTCAAAAAAAATTACGGAAAATATTTCCATCAAAATTTTCGTAAAAAATTTTCGACGAAAAATATTTCCAACATAATTTGTGACTCAACATTTTCGTACAAAATTTTTTTTTGTAAAAATAATTTACGGAATCTAAATTTCAACCAAATATTTCTCAAAAAACAATATTCATCGAAATTTTTCGCGAAAAATATTTCCAACAAAATTTTCAAAGAAACATATTTCCATCGAAAAAAATTTACGGAAAAAAATTTCATCAAAATTCTTTACATAATTCAAATTTCGTCGAAAGTTTTCGACAGAAACATTTTAGTTAAACTTTTTGACAAAAAAATTTTCAGTCGAAATTTTTCACGAAACACATTTCCGTCGAAAATCTCGACGAAAAATATATCCGTCAAGTTTTTGAATACAAAATATTTTCGTCAAAATTTTCAACGGAACGCATTTTTGTCAAAAAGTTTCGACAGAAAATATTTCCGTAAAATTTTTTGAAGAAAAACATTTTGATAAAAAAGTTTGACGAAAAAAATATTCTGTCAATTTTTTTTACAGAATCTAAATTTCGTCGAAAGTTACAAAAGAAACATTTCCCTCAGATTTTTTGACAAAACAATTACCGTCGAAATGTTCGTCAGAACACATTTCCATCGAAATTTTGAAAAGAAAACATTTCGTCAAAATTTTTTATGGAATTCTTTTTTCGTTTAAAACATTTGATGGAGGAAATCATTTTCGTCAAAACTTTTGATGGAAACTAATTTTCAATAGAAAATTTGTTTTTGAAAAAATTTTCATCGGGAAAAAATTCCGTCGATTTTCGAAGAAAAGTATTGCGACGAAAAAATAATTCTGTGATGAAATTTTCGTCGTTTGCAACGTAGGAATTTCTTCTAAAATATGATTTTATTTTTATGTTGTGAAAAGCACATAAATAATTTTGTTAGAAATTTTAAATTTAATTTAATTTGTAAAATATAATAATTATATTAATTTTAAAAAAAGGGTAAAATAGTAAAAATATTTCATTAACCCTCCAATTTCTCTCTTACCATTTTTTCAACTCCCAAATAAGGTAAGGGAATATCCTTCAATTTCTTTCCTTTCCTTCTCCTTGGATCCCTTTCCTTCTCCTCCCCTCCAAAACTCTCCTTCTTCTTAGAAAAATATTAAAAACTACTTATCTACCCTTAGCATTAAAATGTGAAAACTACATAAATGTGAATAATTTTTAAATGTGACATTATTAGAAAAATTTCAAATACCAACAGAATTTATCGACGAAATACTTTTTCAAAAAGTGATGAAATTTTTGACGAAAACCATATACGTCAAAAAAATTCGTCAAAACTATAGACGAAATTAGAGACGGAACCATATTTTTTCATAATCGCTGACATAAATTTTTTACGGAAAAAATTCAATTAAAATTATTGATAGAATCTAAATTCCGTCAAAACTTTCCAGGAATATATTTCTGTCCAAAATTTTGATGCAACACATTTCCATCGAAAAGTTTCGACATAAAAGTTTACGTCAGATTTTTTTACAGAAAATATTTACATCAAAATTTGTGACTAAAAATATTTCCATAAAAAATGTTGATATAAATTTTTTTCTGACAAAATTCTTTGCAGGATCTAAATTTCGTCAAAACCTTTCCCACAAAATATTTCACAAAAAGAATATTCATCGAAATTTTTGACGAAAAATATTTTCATCAAAATTTTCCACAGAAACACATTTTCATCGAAAAAAATTTACGGAAAAAAATTTCATCAAAATTCTTTACAGAATTTAAATTTCGTCGAAAGTTTTCTACGAAAATATTTTCGTTAACCTTTTGATAATAAAAAATTCCGTCAAAATTTTTAACGAAACACATTTTCATCAAAAAAAATTGACGAAAAATATTTCCGTCAATTTTTTTGATAAAAAGCATTTCCATAAAAATTTTAAATGGAACACATTTCTATAAAAAAAAACTCGACAAAAAATATTTTCTTAAAATTTTTTGACAAAAATTATTTTGGCGGAAAACATTTCGTCAAAATATTTGACGGAATTCTTTTTTCGTTTAAAACATTTGATGGAAGAAATTATTTTTGTCATAACTTTTGGCGAAAACTAAATTTTGTCGAAAATTTTGATAGAAAATATATTTTTGTAAAAATTATAATCGGAGAAAAAATTCAGTTGCTTTTCAACGAAAAGTATTTCGACGAAAAAATAATTTTGTGACCAAATTTTCGTCGTTTGCAACATAGAAATTTTGTCAATTTTTTTTTAGTATCGTGAAAAGTACATAAATATTTTTTTTAGAAATTTAAGTTAATTTAATTTGTACAATATAATAATTATATGAATTTTAAAAATGGGATAAAACGAAAATTCATCTGGTTAACCCTCTATTTTTTCTTCCTTACCATTTTTTTTAACTTCCAAATAAAGGAAGAGAATACCCTTCAATTTCCTTCCCCTCCTTTCCTCCCCGTTGCATCCCGTGCTCTCCAAACTCTCAAACAAAGCCTTAGTTATTCTTCTCTCTCTAACATTGAAGAAGAAGATACTAATATCATATGTGATTGTGAGCGAAATTCATATGGGTGATTTGCAATGTTCCTGTAAAACATAAAAAATAAAAAAAGACCAAGCGAGTGGATTTAGCCTGTGGAAGACAAGGACTATTAAGACTTACGAGAGATAGAGAGGTTAAGGAAAAAAACAAACGAAACGGAAACCCTAAAACCATTTTTCTTTCTCTCTTTTCGTCTCTTTACCTCCTTCCCACTAAAACCCATCTCGCTCGGCGTTTTCTTCCTTTTCCCTCCCTCGATTATTATTATTATTTTTTTACTTAATATTTGAAAAAGTTATCTATACTTAATATAAGAAGGTGAATGGTATAAAAGATGCAATGAGAAAAATATCAGTTTTCATTGTGATTCCTATAAATTAAATAGTCATGAAATGAGAAGAAGAAAAAATAAAACAAACAAAACTTTGAGATGAAAGATGATGGTAATAGCTCTTAGTCACCAGACTCATCTCCAGCGAGTTCATCATTATTGGATAGAAAAACAAAAGATCTTACAATCTTTGCGTTCTTACATGAACAACAGGTTACGGCGTGGGAATAAAGCACAGCAAACATAGGAGGAACACAAGATCATCTATCCCATTTCTGCTTCCAAATCTGGCATTTGATCAGCACTTGGTACCACCTTGGGCTATCTGCTGATAAAGATGTACCTTCAATTTGAGAAATATAATTGTAGCAGAAAGGGAACACCAACATCAATAACAGAGAAATATAAATGATGATGAATTCTAACAAGTCATCCGTGGGGATCCACAGGAGTGTCTCACATGCAATTATTCCACAAGTATGGAAGATAATAATATCAGCTACCAAGCTAATTTCAGGTTTCAGTGCAGCAACGAAGGTTGTTGAGATATATAGTCCCACACTGGTTGGATGAACAACTAATGTAACCTTTATAAGGCCTTGGGAACTCCCACCAAGCTTTTGGGGTGGTGTATCCCAAGGTTCTTTACATGGTATAGCCTCACCATCCCCACTTTCTCTTGTGGAATTTCTTAGTACAGGTAGGCTGGGCCTGATGCATTATCCAATCTTCAAGCCCAATGGGCTCTCGTATGAGGGGGCGTGTTGAGATATATAGTCCCGGCCTTGGGCACTCTCACCCTTTGAGCTAGTTTTGGGGTGTGTATACCAAGATTCTTTACGGAAGGCATGGTAAATTATAGCAATGACAAAAGCATACCTTGCGGATCGGTTTTGAAAAGGATTAGTGGGAGTCTCGATACAAAATTCCAACTAAGGTTAATAACAAAGTGCTGAGTGTGAAATAAAAGCTTTTGTGGCCACTCATTTTGGGCAAGAAATAATGAACAGTGTTCACTATCAGCTGAGAAGAGCTTACAGGTACATATCAGCTGCATGCAATGAAATTAGGATATTTAAAGCAAAGCTTCCTTGGTGTTCACACACATATTGAGGTGGGTTGAATATTTCCCTAGCTAACTGCGGCACAAATGACTTTCCGATGTGTGTGAATGAGAACTGGGAATGATGACGTTCTATTGTGATATATTGAAAGAAATCAGGGTAGAAAAGGTGCATATTGAAAGAAATAAAGCACATGATAGATTTGCCTTGATGTGGGTTCAATATTAATTAATGTACCTACATATTGAGTAACAAAGCATAGTTTTTATCCGGGGTGCAGGAATACATCTTTGGTACTATTACTGTACCTAGATTCAGTGCATCTCATCAATCAGAGCAGTACAAACTGAATCTTTGGTACAGCAGCAGTAGTACCAAAGATTTGTTCGGGGTTCAGATATATTAGAAACACAAACAAATTGGACAAAGAAGGAAAACAAAGGCTCACATTTTTTTTTTGGTAAGCTACATTTTTTGTTTTACATTGATTGAAGTTAATATATAATTTCAGGATAATCACAGTTTTAGCGGAAATTTTGTTAGTATAAAAAGTAAACATCACTGAAAAAGCACAAAAACTATGTCTTCTAATATTCCGTAAACGAACCATTATTGGGATTACAAATCTGGCATTTGATCAGCACTTAAACCTTCTTCCTGTGCTTCCACGTCTGGAATTTGATCAGCACTTGAACCACCTTGGGATATGATCTCCAACGCATTAGCATCATTCTTGCTCAGATGTTCTCTCCTCTCAATTGATAAGGATGTAGCTTGAACCTTGGTAAGGGAGCACCTTTACCAATAAGAAATGCATATTAATGATGATGAATCCTAAAATGTCATGGATTAGGATCCACAAAGGAAAAATCTAATATACTACGGATACATGTGCGACGGATCAATAAAAACACGACACCTCATTTGCTAGTGTACTCAAGAGAGAAAAGAAAAAGTGAATTTTCTATTTTATATTATGTACTACCGGTAATATACAATAAAATAGAGTAATTAACGAATCTAATAGTTGGAACTAAAAACTCAATGCAACGCAAACTTTGAACTCTTTTTTGAATTTCTATAACGCGTATTGGAGTGTCGGAGTGTCCGAGAGTGTCGAAAAGTATCGGACACGACACGTCAAGGTTTTTGAAAAATCCAAAAATCGCATCGAACTCCATGCGACTGATGTACTAAAGATGTGCTCCCAGACAAGTGCTTCACATGCAATTGCTCCCGAAGTATAGAAGAGAATATCAGCTAGGAAATGCTTCTCATTTTTCAGTGAAACAGCAAAGAGATGATAAATTATGGCTATCAAGAAAGTATACATTGCCGTCCGTTTCTTGGGAAGGATTAATGGTGCGAAAGCCTTGATTCATAATTTGAGCTGCACTTAACAGCAAGGTGATGAATTTCAAATAAAAGCTCTTGCGTACAATAAACCTGCAAGATTCATGAATCATATAATTATGAATGAGCTAAGTAAATACATAATAGGTAAAACACAATAAATGGAGAATGCAAAATCACCACTGAGTTATATCGGAATAGGAGGTCTGGTCTGAGTTAAGTACTTACGTCGAAGCTGAAATGGAATGGTTTTGAGCTAAATGGACAATAAGGGGTTAATATTAGAATTAGTTAGAGAATGAGTTTGATATCTCTGTATTGTCTATGAGAGAGGTTTAAAGTCTTAATCCCGGACTCATCCTAAATCGGACTAGTTGTGAAACGATGAAGTGATTGAAATATCTCCCCCAATAAAATAAAATTAGTGAAGTATGGAATACAAGAAGCGTAAGGTTGTTGCGCTTGACAGACATGATAGAAAATTTTATTTCACAATTTAATAATTAAATATATCATGTTATTTAGTTATCGGAGAATTTAAATGGTCATAATAAAGGATCGTGCTTAGATTGCTTAGATTCCTATCTTGGTGTACGCTAAATGAGTGCATACTTTTATTTTTTTTGGTAATAAAATGAGTGCATACTTAATTAGTTATGCCACATGTGAAATTTTATTTCATATGTTTAATTGTTAATTATATCATGTTATCTAATTAATGGATAAATTAAATGATCCTAGTAATAAAGGAGCCCACTCAGATTCCTATTTTGGTATAAACTAAATGAGTATGCACTCATTTAGCGTACCCTAAGTGGGGGATATTTAAATACCCAACCCCAAGGGTAGCTCAGTTGGCAACTGAGCTCCCAAGGGTTTGCTTGAGTCAGGGGTTCAAACCCTACCTCAAGCAAATTCTTGGAAAATCTTTCGGGGCCAAAGGAGGAAAGTGTCTCCTTCTCGGTTGGGGGATTAGTCTCATCCTTCCTCCGATAGCCAAGCTCAATGCACCCGCTGTTCCAATGAGGGGCTAGCTTACAGGGCCGTACCCCGAGGGCAAGGTGACTAGATGAGCACCCGCTCCTCCAATGAGGGGCTAGTTTACAGGTTATACCAAAAAAAAAAAAAAGAGTGAATCCCTAATATTTTTCTAACTAAGTGTAATGCGGGTGCCAAATAAAACAATATATATATAAGAGAGGCAAGGTGACTAGAGGAATTTTCTACCTACCAAGTTATATATCTAAAAAAAAAATTTTTGAATCTCTCTTTATTTTTCTAAGTGTAATGCGGGTGCCAAATAAAACAATATATATATAAAGAAACTAAAAAATAGGAATGTGGTTTTCATTAAATCAAATCCTTTATCAGCTTCTTTGTTGCCCAACCAGAGAAAGAATACCTACCAAGAAAACAAGGGTTTATTTGAGGAAGACCAAAGCTCTTAAGAAAATGCTAAAGGCACAAACAAGGGTAAAGGACAAATTGTTGTTTCTATGGAGATATGTACTATTTATTCGTTGGGAAAAGTTCATAAACCCTCTCGTGGTTTACTCTTTTATCATTTATACTCCTATGATTTTTTTCTTATCAATTACCCCATGTAATTTTTTTCCATCCAAATCTCCTTTTAACACCATTAATAATTGAGCTAACTTGTTTATTTTACTCATATCCATTTTACAGTCCCATCATAAGATTTTAGAGCTTGCTTCAGATGCTACTCCCTCGAATATACAAAGGCCAAAAGTTTCAAGTAATGAGACACATCTTCTCAAATGTTAGTTGGCTGAAAGTCGTAGTCTATCTACCATGAACCAGAAAAGGGAAGAAAAGAACGATTCACCTCTTTTGTTGTGACGATGC
The DNA here is from genome assembly GCA_032173675.1 of Gastrolobium villosum. Classification (NCBI taxonomy): domain Eukaryota; kingdom Viridiplantae; phylum Streptophyta; class Magnoliopsida; order Fabales; family Fabaceae; genus Gastrolobium; species Gastrolobium villosum. The sequence goes on along the minus strand of JAVKPL010006120.1, from coordinate 13,984 downwards.
ATTATTTATCACTACGCTCTTATCACGGATTAATTCATAGTGGCAACTTTCTCAACCTTTTGATAAAATACTTGGAGAAAAACAATAACCAGAAAACATTGAGTAGCTCCCTAGAAGTATGACATGTTTGGTTATAGGATTTTATAATTCTCATGTTAAATGAGAGTTGAAATCTTATGTTGTAGAGATAAAAAGTATGTGGGACCCATGTGTTAAAAAAAATTATATGTAGGACCCATGTCAGCACGAAAATCAAAGGGTGTGTAGGAAAATTATAATTATCATGTTGAATGAGAATTATAAAACCCTTCATTATACGGGGTTGATCAATCAAGGAAAACAGTTTTTACATTGTTTTACGCGGGCAGGATTCTAATGCAATGGTTGTTTTTTGAGTTATTTCATGGTTTGAAATATTTCCTCAAAATTATAAAGAATATGCAACTGCACATTCGTCAACTTTGGGTACAAATGACATGGTTTTTATCATAGCTGAGAGCAAATCAGCTTTTGAGGGAAGAAAGAAATATCTACCATAAAAGATACTCCAAAATTTGTGAATCTGCATTTGACCATCTATCTGAGTGCAAATCAGCTTTTCATTGAAGAAAGCAATATCTACTAAAAGATATATCAAAACTTACGGTCTTCCTTTGACCATGCTGTGTCAAATATTCACTGAACACATAACTGTATCAACAAATAGGGTTTCAGAACCTTGAGTATCGATTTATCTACTCCAATTCTCCCTATCATGTCACTGGTCTAGTTAATTGCATTTAGACAGAAAAATAGCATGGAATTGCTATATGTTTTAATTGCCTTATTTTTGCCTGCAACAACCAGAACCATGTCCCACAAAACACGAGATCATATCTTCTGAACATTAGATTAATGACTTCTCTCCGTCACTTATAATATTATTTGACACAATGGTAAAATGGACAAATTATCTCAATTATTAATTGTGTCAAAAGGAATTTGAATGGAAAAAAATCATAGGAGATAATTGATAAGAAAAAAAACATAGAGGTGTAAGTGAAAGAAGAGTAAATCAAAGAGAAATTTATGAACTTTATCCTTATTTATTTTAAATTTTTTGACGATCCAATATAATGTATATAATTTTGTTGGGTGATGATTTTTCACCACAAAGTTTAGGAATTGATTTTTCGTCAATTGATATTAAGTCTCGTCATATATTGAATCATTGGAGAATTTTATTTTGCAAATAAAAGATGGGTCCTCAACTTCTCCTTTCACTAGAGAAGAGGTTTTTTGCAACAACCAATTAATACTATGTCTTACTACTAAGAGATAGTTATAATATGAAAGTAGTTTTTTTCTCTCTATCACGTCAGCCGACAGCCTTCTAAGGAGAGAGAGAAAAAAAAACAGCTTTTAAAATTATAACTATATTTTACAGGTAAGATATAATATTAGTTGCTGCAAAAAATTAAAGGACCTCCTACATTCTAGAAGATTATGCTTAAATGATTTTGATGATGTCAAAGCATGAAGAACTCAATTTGAAGATGTTAAAGTTTTGGGTTAGATAATTTTTAGATTCTTTTTAACACGTAAGATATATCACTAAGCATGATTTCAAGCTCCAATGCATTCTGGTCATCAAATTATCTTTGCATTTGATTTTGATAATTTGATTGCATTTTATGTTAATGTGAAGTTGAAGTCATGATATTTTGTGTGTTTATATTGAGGTACAAACATTGAATTTGTTTTAGAAAATATGATTTAAAAGGTTGAAAATTTTGAGTGTTTGTGAGATTATGTTGTTACTCGCTCAGTTACTCGTACGTTCAAGCAAAACGGCGATGTGACAAATTTAAGTGGCTCAGATGCTCGTACGTTCGAGTGAAATGGCGAGATAAATAATCAGCTCGCTTAAGTCATCAAACGTTCGAGCAAAATGGCAAGCAGTCGGGAAAAATGATTTAAAAGAACATTTTTAGTGTTCTCTATTTTTCAGGACTCAAAAATACATTTCTCTTTCTTCAAAAATCTCTTTCTTCAAAAATCTCTTTCTCTCTCATCATTTTTCAAAATTCTTCAAGAGCTAAAAGCTATCTTAGTGAGATTAAAATCATTGAAGCCTTACTGTGTGTAAGATTCATGAGTGTGTGTGAGTGTTTAATCATCTTCTTCCAAAATCCCCAAATTTCCATCAACATTTTCACCTTCTTGAACCCTAAATGAAATGTATCAATGTTGATGAGTTTCTTGGTCGGTTATTGAGTCAATTTTGGGTGATTTGAAGTGCTTCTACAAGACTGAAGGTTTTGAAGCAATTAATTCAAAATTCTTGGAACCAAAAGTTGAAGAATCCTAACTACATTCTCTGTTTCTCTTTGCTGAAAATTTGAAAGTTATTGTGATAATATCTAAAACCTTGTTTTGAGCATCCTTTGGTATACTCTTGATTCTTGATATTGTTGATTTGATTTTCACTTTTCATTTTGATGCATTGTGAGTATTCTGATTTCTCTGTTTTGGTTTTAACTGAATATAATAGAAATCTTGATGTTCTTTGGGTAAGATTTGTGTTTCTAATTTTTGTGAAAGATCAATTAAAAATATCAAATCTGAATTAGTTTTTTTATACCTTGTTATACATTGTATTAATTTAGATTTTCGTTTGAGATTCACTGTTTATAAGCCTAATCTTGAATTGTTCTAGAAAATTTACTCTTAGAGTATTATATGTATATTTTCTGTTTTAATTGAGGTATATTGTGCTTAAAATTTAGATTTCTTGTGGTTTATCATTAAGAGATTTATCTAGAACTAATCCTATAATTTTTGTGAAATTTTTGAGAGAAATTACAAATCTGACTTTTCTGGATATAATGTGATAGTTTCTGTTTAAATCAGAATTTTTAGTGTCCATCATTTAGATACTTGATATTATTACATACAAGTTCTTTATTGTTGAAATTTGCTATTTGTGATACAGATACTTGTGCTCTAAATTTTCTGCATACATCATATCATTTTGGAGCTTGTTGTTATGCCTTATTTGATATATCAAGTGTGATAGGACATTGTAATAGGTTGATAAAAAAATTGTTATAAATCTGAGATATTGTTTTGCTTGTTTAAAATGAAGTGTGCGTGTGTCAAAAATCTATCCTAGGTGTGTAGTGCAATCGAGTGGGTTGGGGACCTTTTGCTTGGCTTGAGAATGTGTCTCAAAGCCTACAGCCTCAAGAATCCACTAGGGAGAGTGGATGTCTTTGTGTGAGAGGAGTTGGTGAACTCCTTAAGTCCGGCTTGAGAGTATTCTCAGAGCTTGGAGCAGTGTAGGCACTAGGAAGATTTTTGGTATTTTGTTTGATTGCTTGTGTGATGTAACACCCCGTGTTATCCCGGTTTGTTAACATGTCATCATATTAAGCCACGCTTAATTAAAATTTGCGAAATATCTTTTTCTTTTCAATTATGACGTCATTATCATTACCAAGTTGAATTACTTAATTCATTCTCATAAAAACATCTCATGTATGTAAATTGCAAGACAGTTAACTGAAATACCTCATAATATAAAATAACAGTGAGTATCTAAAGTCACGGATCTACAAAACGTAGTCCAGACAATATCCTGATACATTATACAACTAACGTCTGAAAACATAAAGGCAAGTCAATGTGGCATGGACTATACCCATGCTCACCAAATAAGGCAACAAAGCCCAACAGCAGTCTCAACAGCAACAACATAATCATAAATGAAGCTAAACATAATAGCAACAGGCATATCCAACATGTCAGCATAATCATGTAAAATCAACTAAGCTCCGGCCTCCTGCCGCCAGAGGCATCAGCCCCCAAGTTAATTACCTGAACCTGAATTAAGCGTTCCCAAACGTGGGGTGAGATCTCTAAATAAGAAATCCCAGTAAGACAAGGGGTCCTCAAGGATCTTCCACCCCAAGCTCAATTACATGTGCAAATATAAGTTCAAAAGCATTTATTCAATATAAGTTCCAAAATAGTGCAATGCAACAGATAATCATGTCATGTATGTTATAACAATTATATTGATAAGAAAAATGCATGAATCCATCTAAACCCACACAGTACTGGCCATTGTTGTACTCATCCACAGGACCACCCCTTGGCCTCCTGTGGCGTAACACCACATACATATTATAAGAGATTGCACTTAACAGTTCATTAGCATTTCATAAACAGTACATGAAAACACATCATGCATATAAACCATCACCCCATGGGAAATGGTGGAACCAACAATGGCAAAGCCGATGACACGAAAGCTTACCTTGCAAGCTAACAATCCAATGCCAAGAGTCCCCACAGCTCAAGGTCCAAACACAACAGAATCACAATCTGATTTAGACCAGCAATCATATCAATAAACTTTGCTCATACGCATAAACATAAATGCTATGTTTTCCTTTTACGACTTATGTCTTAAGGCTTCCCACAAAGCCACAAGCCCTTAATCCATTGATTCTAACTTAGTTAAGTATTTACAGAAGTTCAACTTCATCAACATAGGGTCTAAAAACCCATAACTCAAATCTGTATGAACAGTACCTTGCTGTTCATCGAAAATCCAGAATATCAGGATACATGTCGGGGCCATATCCGGATATCACAAGACCCCATATCCGGATATCAATATCCGCATATCCATATCCGGATATCAATATTCGGATATATCCAACCAAATATCCGGATATTTCGCGAAGAACCCAGATTCTGCATTTCGCGAAAATATCCAACCAAGGTCCAACTTTTACCAATCATATACGTTCAAGACTCCATTTTTAGGTATATATAGGTTCATACACATGTTAGTTACTTGTTTAACTCATTTACATGCAAAGACACCACCTTTAAACCATTAAAACTCATGATCATGGTTAGGCAACTCACGCCAAAGCTTAAAACAGAGGAAGGAGTGCTCTTGGAGCTCACCAACAGCTCCCCCAATACTGACTATACACAGTGCACGAAAATGACACCTCCAAGGTTGGTTCTTTCTCTACAAAGATGGCTTCTTGGACCTTAAAATGCCATGGTTATGGCCACACCCTTTCAACTCATAACATAGCCTTTAAACACCAACAAAACAGCAACTAAACTCAACAATGATGCACCTTTCCCACTCACAATGGTAGCTCACACACTCATAAGGCGTTTACAAGGAAGAACCATGAGAAAAGATGATCATTTGGTGGTTTTCCATGAAGGAATGGTAGTGGCAAGAGGAGAAGGCACCAAGTCAGAAATGGGAGGCACAAGGTTCACGTAGGAACTGATATGGCCTAGGGTTTTGAGTCAAACTTGAGTATTTATAGTCACGTAAACCTTAATCGCACAGTATTAGCGCTAATTGCTACACTTAGCACTTTAATCTCATACTTAGGAATCTGATCCTACTCATTTTTCTCAGATTTGTCATATTTTTATTTTATTTTTCGGAGCACCTTTTCGATACGCGCTTTTCCATAGCCAGTATCAGTTTTGGCACCAGTTGTCATTATTTTGACCTGAAACTTGTTTTACTAGTCCTATATAATATTCTAGGAATATTCATGCACTTATTATAATTTTTCAGAACACTTCACTGGTACGCATTTATACCGGGTAGAAGAACCGGCCTCTGCACTTTTCATCCGAAAAATGACTTTCAGCATTATTACTCGCTTACTATAATTATTAAAGCCTCATAATAATTATTAGGGTCAATTATGGAATTAGTTCCTAAATCTCACATTTAATTAATTAATTTCCTTAATTAGCGGTGCAGATTCTTACATTCACCCCACCTTCTTAAGGATTTTGTCCTCAAAATCAGAAACATACCTGTCTCGAAACTTGGGGGTACTGCTGGAGAAGCTCATCCTCTCGCTCCCAAGTGCACTCCTCAGGAGTACGTCCAGTCCACTTCACTTTGACCATTGGAATGGTCTTGCTCTTTAGCCGCTTCTCGCCGCGATCGAGAATCTTGAGTGGTCCGACGGGAGTCTTTAGGTTCTCCCGAACCTCCACATCATCTAGTTGCACCACGTGCGAAAGATCCGCTATGTACTTCCGAAGCTGAGACACGTGGAACATGTCGTGGATGTTGGCCAAGTTCGGAGGCAAGGCAAGCCAAGCCGGTAGGCAACAGGTCCTACTTTACCAAGGATCTGGTATGGCCCAATAAATTGCGAGCTAAGCTTCCTCACTTCGAGGGCCCGACCAACACCGGTGACAGGTGAAAGTCTCACAAACTCGTGCTCACCCTCACTGAACTCCAGTGGACGATGCTTGACATCATAGTAGCTCTTCTGACGATTCTACGTCTGCTTCAACTTTTCACGGATCAACTGGATCTGTTGGGTAGTATCTTGGACAAAGTCCAACCCAAATAACTCTTTATCTCCAACCTCAGACCAACAGGTAGGAGTCCGACACCTCCTACCATACAACGCCTCGTAGGTGCCATGCCCAGGCTTGCATGGAAACTGTTGTTGTACGAAAATTTCACCAATGGAAGGTACCTATCCCATGATGAACCCTGCTCCAACGTGCAAGCCCTCAACATGTCCTCTAATGTCTGGATGGTCCGCTCAGTCTGTCCATCAGTCTGAGGGTGATAGGCTGTACTCAGTCTTAACTGCGTACCAAAAGCCTCCTGCAGCGCCTCCCAGAACTGAGATGTGAACTTCGGGTCCCTATCACTAAGGATACTCTCGGGCATCCAGTGAAGCCTCACGATCTCGCGAACATACAGTCGGGACAACTGCTCTGTAGTGAAGCTCACATTCACTTGAAGAAAATATGCAAACTTGGTCAATCTGTCCACAATGACCCAGATAGAGTCATAACCATCCTGAGTCTTCGGCAAACCCACCACGAAGTCCATAGAAATGCTATCCCATTTCCATTCCGGAATCTCAAGAGGTTGAAGCTTACCAGACGGTTTCTGGTGTTCTATCTTCACCTTCTGGCATATTAATCACTTGGACACATAAACGGCTATATCTTTCTTCATGCCCGGCCACCAAAAACTTCGCTTCAAGTCCTGATACATCTTTATAGCACCAGGGTGGATAGTAAACTGGCCCTTATGAGCCTCTGCCATAATCTCAACAGTCAAAGGACCTCGAGGAACCACAATCCTCTTCTGAAAGGTCAACAATCCATCCTCTTTCCAAGACACACCGTCCTGGTTTCTCACATACTCTACGCACTCTCTATGCACTTGCGCCTCTTTAATCTTTGCCATAAGCTCGTTCTCAATTTGTACGGTCTCCATCTCGAGAAGTGCACCCCCAAACAAAGAGGTCACTGTCAGATCTCGAAACTGCCTAATAATATCATAGTCACCCATGGTCAAACTGGATAGACTCACGGGTTTCCGACTCAAAGCATCAGCTACCACATTGGCCTTGCCAGGATGGTACTTCAACTCAAAGCATCAGCTACCACATTGGCCTTGCCGGGATGGTACTTCAACTCAAAGTCGTAGTCTTTAAAATATTCCATCCATCTCCGTTATCTCATGTTCGGCTCATTCTGATCGAAACAAATACTTTAAACTCTTGTGATCACTGAACACGGCAAACTTCATCACATAAAAATGGTGCCTCCAAATCTTGAAAGCAAACACGATCGCCGCCAACTCCAAATCATGAGTCGGGTAGTTCTCCTCATGCGGCTTCAACTGCCTCGAAGCATACACAATGACTTTACCCAGCTGCATCAACACACAGCCCATCCCCTTTCCGGAGGCGTCAGTATACAACTCAATCTCCTCAGCAGGACCAGGAAGAACCAACACAGGTGCAATAGTCAGTCTCTCCTTCAACTCTTGGAAACATTCCCCAGACTCGTGAGTCCATACAAAAGGAAAACTCCTCACTTCAGTAACCGTCTTGGGCCTATCTTAATCTAGCACAGCCTCTATCTTGTTTGGATCAACTACAACTCCTTCTGTAGATATCACATGACCCAAAAACTTCACAGACTTAAGCCAAAACTCACATTTTGAAGGCTTAGCATATAGCTTTTTCTTCTTCAACACTTGCAACATAATCTTCAAGTGCTCAGCATGCTCCTCCTCCGTCTTCGAGTATATCAAGATGTCGTCAATGAAGACGATCAAAAAATGATCCAACTACGGCTGGAAAATCCTGTTCATGTAATCCATGAACACTGCGGGTGCATTGGTGAGTCCAAACGGGATCACCAAATACTCATAATGACTGTAACTTAACAAAACGCTAAGTTAAGATAAAAATGCATAATGGAAAATGACAAATGCAGAATCCGTATGATATCTTTTGACCCCGGCCAGGTCAATGAATAGCACTTGAGATATATATCCGAGTTGAAAATATAATTCATCTCAGATGGAGGAAAATTTTGATAAGGTTTGAAATACTTAGAAAATTGTCTAAGTTATAAACCTAAATAACATATATGCAAAATTTGCTTATCAAATCAAGAAAGTGCCAAGTTGCTTACGCGAAGAAACGTTGAAAAATGCTAAAGACCATATGAAATACATCAAGCAACCCGGCAAACCGATAAATCTGAAATACTTAGAAAAATATATCTAAGTTATCGGGCAGGCATGGAGTATAAAATGAAAAATGCCAGTATAAAAGCGAAACCATCCAAAGGCATGAAATAGATGAAAAGCGCCAAAAATTTAAAATGAAAAGAACCGGGTAATAACCTGATAATATTCATTACAAACATAAAAGGGGCTTAAATCCCCAAGAAAAGAAAAAAAGATTCAGATAAAACTGGCGTTCTGACCCTTCAATCAGTATGAGTCTCAACCTGTTTCATTTGAACGTCACCCACTTCGGCAGCAGCCCGATTAGTGACCTCCTCGTCCCCCTCAACTCGGTCACCCTCAATTTGGGTTGCCGAATCACCACCAGGGGATTCTAGAGAAGGAGGAACGATCTGACCATTGTTAATGTAAGCTTTGGGATGCATATCGGTAGTGTTAAACTCCAAGCCAGGGTTGAAAACCTTAATTTGACTAAGTGCATTGTTGAAGGAACCTATCACCGACTTCACCAGCTCTCCTCGGTAAAATTGGGCATCATTCTCGGCTTCCTTCAACTTTGCCTCAACACGTTCATGAATAATTTTAAAATCCTTTAAGGATTGACAGTTTCCAGCATGAAAATACTAAAGGGCATTATGCTCATGTTGAAGGGTTTTAAGGTCCTCCTTCACCTTCAGCAACTCGGCAACAGTCTTATCCTTCTCTTCCCGGGCTGCGTTCATCTCATTCAAAGTACAGATATACTTGTTCTTCAGAGAAAGCAAAGCCCTCGTCAGTGAAGCCATTTTCATGCAATTAACCTCAATATTTTCTAACACCCTCACCTCAGAAGGAGTAAAGGGAATAGAACTGAAGACATGGTCTGGTGGAAAAACGACATCACAGAAATCACCACTGATCCTAAATTGCCATATTGTATTTTTCACGAGACCAGTGGCAGAAGGAGGAACAGTAGTTTTGATTAAAAGTTGAGTGGAGTTAGGGGCACCATTATCATTCAAGATCCCTTTGCCTTTAACGCTAGCAGCAAGCTTTTTGGCTTTTGGGATCAGGGGCTTTTCTTTTCCGGGTTGTCAAGTCAACAACCACATCCTTCTTACCCTGGCTAAGGGCAGCCAAAAACTGGGTTGCTCACTCTGTTGGCCCTCCATACCTGGAACTGTAAATAGAAGACATGAAACCGGGTTATAGTAAAGCATTATATAGAACAAATGCATAAGTGCGCAAACAAAAATCATACTTATTTCAGAGTCAAGTTCCTTCTAAGACTTAAAAATAAAAGAGACGACATTGGCACAACCATGCAGTTGGATATACTGGACCACAGGAATCACTGTGGCAATATCATAATCATTCAAATCTGTTTCTTTGAAACGGTAACTATATGAACCGAAATTATAATGGTCAGGGGACCAATACAAGGAAAATCTCCCTTCTACATCTTCAGAATCAGAAGCTTTGAGAAACTTAGATTTCTTTCTGGGTTATATAGTAATCTTAAAGAACTTCTCCTTGAAGTTCTTAAAAGACTCAGAATAAATGTTGAAGAGCTTTCGCAAAGGGGCACCCCGAAGAGTAACTCAACCCTTCCTTGTTGGTGGTTCACGGCTAGTCTGGGGTGTAAGTGCTTGAAAAAAGAAAAAGAAGATAGAAACGATGCAGGGTAAGGTGAGATAGGTACAAAAACGTCCAAAGGCTTTAACAAAACCCCAACCATTGGGATGAAGTTGGGAAGGGGCTATATGGAGGTGGTTCTAAACACAAATCTGGAACTCGGTCAAGGGAAACCTAATGCCGACTTGAGTCATCAGATCTCAGTAGAAAAAGAAAAAAGAAGTTTCGTCTGAGTTCATCCCAGAGCAAACTGGCTCATCTTCATGTGGAAGAACTATATCATAATTCTCTAACTTCCCAACAGTGACCCAGACACATCCTCCATGCTTATCTCTGAGGTAGTGCTCAAAACCTCATAAGTCACCCAGGGAAACTGGGCTATTAAAGCGGCAGGAGGAGACTCGTAATCTGACTTAGCAGAACAAGACTCCTTTACAATCTCTGGTGGAGATGACGCCATATATACCTAAAATAAGGAAAACCATAACCAGAAGAAGTGAATGGACATACCTGAATCAAAAAAGCTACTAGTAGAAGAATCGCTAGAAGATGAAGAGGTGGATTTGTTTGAGATTGCAATCGAATCATCTGCCACACCGGAAGCCGAGGTGGATCCCGGAACATCTCTGTGACGACAACTCACCAAGGTAGACTCGGCTAAGGAGTCACATTATTTCTCAATGAGTTTAGAACTCAGAAAGACACAAGAATAACATGGGCCGACTTGCTTAGGCTGGGAGGATTTAACAAGTACTCAGGAAGTAAACGACACATCCGGACCCGGGGTAGAAGCACCACTGGAATGGTCTAACCCGGTTTGGGAAAAATATTGGGGAATACGTCTATTAGCAAAAGGACAACCCATACCCTGCCTGGAAGAACCACGACCCCGACAAGTAAGGTTCTCATTTAAATCACGGCTTGACAACCTAGATATCTTCTTGGATCCCCCACCACGATAACCACGAAGCATGGCTTCACGTTCCTCTTCGTCAGTCCTCGGTATCCCCCACAACCAGAATCGAGCCCCAGGGGACCTTCTTCAGTAACTCGGATTCATCCTCCTTCTCCCCCTCACCACGCACAACTGAAGAAGGGTGTTTCCCCCCTCATTATAGTAAATATTGGAAACGACACCAAATTCAAAATGACGACGAAAGAAAGGACAGATAATTGGAAACAATACACCTAGAATCTCAAAAGTAAAAGCACATGCATTTCTCCCGAACGACAAAACACTGAGGAAACTCAAAACGCAACCAACAAATGATTCAACAAAATGACAACATTAAAAACAAAAAATTCAAAAACAGAAGGGATGGACAATTGAACATTCAGAAATGAAAAATTCAAGAAACAACGCCTCATGCAAACATTTGAAGAAGCAAAGAAAAGAAATTGCAAGGTAAACGAGCATACTTGAAGAGAAGAAGTGAAGTAGAATGTGCAAGTTTTCAAATGCTGATACTCATGAAATTTACGCAAAGCAAAGAGAACTTCTGGAAAACATGGAAAGTAAAAGTAAAAGGAAAAAAGATGAACACATTGATATACTGATTTTGGTAACCGCAACGGTTACGAATTGCAAGTTTCAGGGGCAGAATATTCATTACACCCCAAAAGTAATGATTAGACGCTTGAAATGACCCACTCAATAGATGCACACGAAATACGAAGACGACATAAATCAGCTGCAACATGCTAATGAATGCGACAATCACCACGTGTCAAAATAGAATAATTACCGAAGTAAAGGTTGTTATGACCTCGGAAGAATGACCACACAAGTAACTGGGGCAATAGGAACCTGTAACTGGGTTCCCAGAATGGACATCCATCCGTAGGATTCCAAAACGGGTTGCAAGATTGATGAGCTTGGGGAAAATTCGTCAGTTGAATTCCATCAACTGAAGTCCGTCCACAACCCGGTCAACATAAACATGAATAGTATCTCACATGTTGAGTGCTCAACTTGACAAGATAAGGGGAAATGAAGTACTATTCCTCGTTCCAGAAATCTCGAAGGCCAGAACATACGCATAAAGAGTTCACGAGAACCTGGGCACTCTCGGGACAAACCCAAACAAATGCAAATAGTTCACCCCGGTAGCCCGGATACCCAAGTAGCCTGACTGAATGACAACTGTTATGGACCCATGTATGAGGCCCATTAATTGACAGGCCCAACAATGGGCAATCTAAGATCTGAATCAAGCATAACTATGGAAGAATATCCATCAAGGATATCAATCCTAATATGACAACATAATAGACGGGCCTGAGCCATCATCAGAGGCACTAAAGGTCCAATATCCACTATCTACATGTAAACTCTATAAACAGGAGATAAACCTACATATACGTTACTCTCTCTCTCTCTCTTACTGTTATGTTATCACTGTTCGCACGCACGCACACCCTTTGGCAAAGCCGTTATTGTTCTTCTATGTACAGTGATTTTCTTAACTCTAGGGTATCTCATCCATGATACCTTAGAGAGGGCACTAGATCCAAGAATAACATACTAGTCCTTGGACTAGACATCTCTGTCTCTAGACAGAACACAAATTTAGAGGGGAGAAGAAAGCCACAAATATAATGTAATTGTGCATGGTGATACATATTTGATTCCGCTTAAACAAGATCTTTAAATTGAAGTTTTTGTGAATGCTTTGGGAGAGCTAATCCTATCATAATATGAGTATTCCCGACTCAAATAAAATTATTTTCCGTAAAGAATATTTATCTTTTTTAAAAAAATAACTTTGTTTAAGAAAAGCAGGTTCAAATGCTGATTTACAAGCACAGTGTGGTAACCATTTGAGAAATTTCACATGGCCGGCCAGTGACTCCTGTATTGTTGTCTTAGATTTGCTATGGGTCTTTGAAAAAGTGATTTGTGAGATAGCTTACAGTGTTCCTTTTCTGCTATGGTGAAAATTATATTTTTTATTTTGATTATTGGTTTCATTTTTATGTAATAATTATATTTTTTCATAGTCATATGAGCTATTCGATACAAGTAGATCAATAGATAAAATCAAGTGTAAGACTTCTTATTTTTATATCGGTGTAAAAATAACTTATCTTGTTTTATAAAATATTTTTTACATCTTTTTTTCAAAAAATAAAAAATGAGATAGCTTCATTTTTAATTTTTTATATTTTTTTTTAAAATATCATAGCAAAAGTATATGTAAAATTATTCCAAATTTCAGTAATAGTTGATTTATTGCTGTAAAAGAATTGAGAATATTTGATATACAAAGTCTTGTTTAATTAATTTTTTTCAAAATAAATAAATTAAACCATTAAATTTCTTGACTGTACTAAAAATATTACTGAATAATAAAATTTTCATTGTGGGTATTAATTAATAATAAATGTCATTATTTACATAATAAGAAATGAGAACTTCCATGTTTTGATATAATAATTAAAATTTACTTACATTTTAATTGTATATATGTGTGTAAATATTATTTCATTAAAAAGTTGTAAAATAATAATATTTTATATAAAATATTTTAAGAAATTGTTAAGTATTTATTTATTAAAATAATTCTCTTATGAAATAGATAAAAAAAAAAATTAAGTACGGCTGATGAGTTCCGCCCTAGCCACCCACACCACCATGGCAACTGGCAAGTCTTTTGCCTTTTTATTTAGCAGAATGAGGAAACGAACCACCATGGCCAGTAATTGCTTTTTGCCTTTTATATGGCAGAATGAGGAAACGAGGAACACTTTTCAAGATTCCACCGTTTGTGGACCCTCAAGTATGCTTCTAGGCGGTAATGTCAAAGCTCC
>JAVKPL010006119.1:0-25594 GCA_032173675.1 Gastrolobium villosum | reverse complement strand
CATTGCTGTAGAAGCTTGTAATGTTCAATATTAAATTAAAGAGAGAGAGCAGAGTAAGGGCGGTTTGAATAGCTTTTTTTCGGTAGGCTATTTTGGCCCTTTTTTAGACACCAGGAATATTGTTTTTTTTTTTTTTTGAGAAAAACACCAGTTTAGCTTTTTTCTGACTTTTCTTTTTCCAAAGTTGTAAGCTGAATGCACACTTAAAGTTAAAAATACTTTTATTTTGAGAAAAAGGAGCTTCTTGTAGAAAAAAATTATATCCAAACAGCTCTAATTAAGAATATGTTAATTTATTAGAAAAATCACCTTTCATTCTCAGGAAAGAAATAAAGAGCAATGCTCTCCTCATTTGGTCCACTTTCCTTGAAATACTTTGGCCATACTTCAGATCTTTCAAGCACGTCCACACGAAGCACCTCAGGGAGAAGTCTTGCTTCCTCTTGGACTTGGGGGCATGCTAAATTGGACAAATGGGCCAGAAGTCCATTGAAAATATCAGTACTTTGACCGCAGAAGTACAAGCTTCCCCTATTAGCCATAAAATTCAACTTTAGACAATGATTCACCACAGAAGCTAGAAATATCACCAACTCCAAATGGAGGTAGCAAAAACAAATTTCTTACCTCTACACTGGATCAGCAATAGCCTGTGGTTCAGTAATAGTCACATGGCCCTCACTAGAATCAGCTTTGTGTTGTTTGTTTTTCCTTACTTTCTCAATGCAATTTGTTACCTCTATTCTGGCTTTACTTTGATCATGAGAAGATGAGTCTACTACCTTTGCATTACAATTCTCACAGAACCAAGTGACTTCACCAGTATAATCCACAGGCCCATCTAAAGATTCTAAACAATACCTGAAAAGAGTAAGTTGAGGAGAATAAGGCCAATATGCATCAAGAATGTGAAACTACAAATCTTATAAAATGCATAATCTTCTAGTTTAGAAGATGCTGTGAACCAAATTCAATAGAAACTCTACGTTTCTGATGCCAAAAAGGAAGTTCATGGTATTAATACAAATTGTATTGTGCATCAACTCAGAAGAAAAAGGTTTGAGGTATTAATAAGCACAGTCAATACCAATAGAAATTTAAAAGAATGTCCACGTGGAAATAAAAAATAGGGGCATCTGCGGGTAATATGATGATGAAAACCTTCTACATTATATTTTTTAAGAACTTTTACCATAATCTAAAATCATATTTTTGCTTGAAAAAGAAATAAGGATATAACGGATGAGACGATGGAATTCTCTAATTTCCAATGCAATAGGGAGCTACAATATATACAAGCATTGGCTTCCTAACCCATGATTTTAAGACCCAAATTTGGTACCTAAAAAATCATAATAGGATCTGTCAAATTACAGAACACGAAAAGCCTAACTATATAAGGAAATAATTGGAATCCTAAAAACTTAATTGTTCCTGATCATTTGACCAGAATTGGCAATGATCTTCTGTAACATTTCATATTCTTTGGAATCATCAACTATAATTCTCCCACCTTTAATACTTATAATGGAAAAATAAAGAATGTCCAGAAGGCATTAGAAGTAGGAGCATCTTCAGTCAAGTGTGATGATAAAAACTTGGTACAAGTTCATCAAAGCAAATAGATAGAAAGAGTAAATAGTAAGTACCTATGAACAGCATAAACCTGACACGTTTCACAAAAATCCAACAACTCTGGAAAGCCCTCATCGCCACAAGTAGGAGAAACAGATTCCTGCAACGTGTAAAGAGTTTTACTGCAATGGATCATAAAAGCAGATGTACAACTCCAAAAGCTGCTAATCATAAGCTTTTGAGTTATGTATTGTTGACAAAAAGACATGGCCAAAATCAAAACATTTCAAATTCTTTCTTTTTCTCATTTCAAATTTTTATCATGTTTGTCTCATTTAAGGAAGACAAGACATGCCAATAAACAAAACAGTTTCATTCAATCAACAATTATTCTTTGAAGTTAGACCAACCACTAGTAGAATAGTTGGTTCATTCAATTGAAAAATCTAAATTAGCCAAAAAGGATAGGTTAAGCAGATTCATGCCTATCACAGTAATACTGAATAAGATTATAATCAAATTAGTAACTAGATCTCTTGAGAAACTACCACTGTATTCTTTGATAGTTACATTGAAAATTAGCAAATGATGTGAAATACCTGAGACAATTGAGTTTCTTCAGCTTTAGAACTTCCATCTGTAGTTGGGGTGTTAATAGCAGAAGCTGAAGGGCCATACTCCATCCAGGAAGATGATAGCAGTTGATTATTTGAGTTGTCAGTAGGATTTTGGCTCTCATAATGTGTTATGGCTTCTGATCCGTGGGGTTCTGTTTCAGTATGTGATTCAAAACTTGATTCCACTACTGATAGCAGTTGATTATTTATAGTTTGGGTGTTAATAGCAGAAGCTGAAGGGCCATACTCCATCCAGGCAGATGATAGCAGTTGATTATTTGATTTGTCAGTAGGATTTTGGCTCTCATAATGTGCTATGGCTTCTGATCCGTGGGGTTCTGTTTCAGTATGTGATTCAAAACTTGATCCCACTACTGGTTCTGATGCCAATACCGGAGATGCCATTGGCTCTTTTGGTGGTGCTATTGCTATTTGATTAATATTAGAACTCACATCTTCAGTTTGAGTCCTAATATTAGAAATTGCAGGGGCATTCAACTCCACAAAGATTGATTGTGGCTGTACATTTGTTTCCAAAGTGGGATTTTGAATCTGATGATGATTTTTGCATTCTGACACTTGTGTCTCTGAGGCTGAGACATGTTGAATCTGTAGCTCGAAACTTGATCCTACTACAGGTGTAGGTGTTGGCGCCTTTATCTGAGAAGCCACAGCCCCTGATGGTGGTGCTATTGCGGGGACTTGAACTATAGGTCCAGCATGATTTGACAGAGCATTGACACCAAGGTTTGATGAATCCATTGGTTTTCTTATCAAAGTATTTGTTTTCAAGTATTTGTCCCTAACTCTAGCAGGTTCTTGGATAACAGATTCTACATAACTTGCCAGAGCTTCAGCAGCAGGTTTTGATGAATACATTGGTTTTCTTATCCCATTATTTGTCTTCATGTATTTTCCTCCTGTGGCTCCTTCACCTCCTTCACTCTTACGCTTGAAACCATGTCCTTGTGCACCAAATTTATCCATAACTCTAGCAGGTACTTGGACAATAGATTCTACATAACTTGACAGAGCTTCAGCAGCAGGTTTTGATGAATACATTGGTTTTCTTATCCCATTATTTGTCTTCATGTATTTTCCTCCTGTGGCTCCTTCACTCTTACGCTTGAAACCATGTCCTTGTGCACCAAATTTATCCATAACTCTAGCAGATACTTGGACAATAGATTTTACATAACTTGACAGAGCTTCAGCAGCAGGTTTTGATGAATCCATTGGTTTTCTTATCCCATTATTTGTCTTCATGTATTTTCCTCCTGTGGCTCCTTCACTCTTACGCTTGAAACCGTGACCTTGTGTGTCACAGCCCGTTACGTACCGGTATTGTTAACATTGATTATGATATTAAGCGCAGTTACAATCACAGTAATCGGGTTAATTAAATTACGAGTAAACTTTTTCTTTTTATCATATTCCTTTTTATAACCATTTCCTTTTTCCGTAATCAATTAAAACCACTCCATAATTGTAAATGCAATACGCGGAAGCATTCAGCTTAACAACACCACTAATCTTTGTTTTTATTCAACTCATATAAACTCATCAACTTATTTCCATTTCTTACCATGTTCTACCCCTTTACATTAGTTACGCGTGGTTTCAAACCACGAACCATGTGGAGTTCTACCCATCAAGTTAAACCCCTTTCTTTTAGTCTAGAAAAACTTAAATTTTCAAAATTTACACTGTGGTAATCGATTACCAGTGGGTGGTAATCGATTACCACCTGTCAAAAATGAGGCAGTAGCTAATTTTTCACCTCCTCTGTTCTGGTAATCGATTACCAACCTTGGGTAATCGATTACCTCACATGGTAATCGATTACCAAGCCTCAGTAATCGATTACCAGTGAAGACAGTAGCCAAATTTCGTCCCCTGTTGCATGGTAATCGATTACCATGCTTGGGTAATCGATTACTATGCAGTAAAAGTGACAGATTACAGCATTTTAAGCCCCAAAAAGGTTGTGTAATCCATCCCAAACACCTAAGTACTCCACACAACACTTAAACATACTCTAATCTAGGCACTAGGCCCCTTCAAACATGCATTTTCATTCAATTATGCAACATTTACATAGTCTTTAATATAATGGCCAATTTACATCAAATGTGGTCCATTTTACAACATATTCACCAAGACTTCAATTACAATGAATGTGGCAATGGACAAGTCCCATGCTCACTCAAATATACAATATATTCTCATGTCCTACATATACATCATATTGAAGGATCTAACATGTGTTCATGAGCTTACTAAGCATGGCATTTTCAACATGCATAGATTCATGACCTAAGTCTAAAGCATACATCATATGCAAGATGTGTCCCTACCCAATGCTCATCCCATGGTGCCTCCAACATGCACCTCATGCTCCACTCTTCTAGGCTCAACCTGACCTGAAATGATGCCCCACAACACGGGGTGAGATATATAAATATATCTCAGTAAACCAAGGGCCCTGGAGGTTTCTCCACCCCATGGCTCACTCAATGTGCAAATATAACATCATACAATATGCAAGCAATGCAATATCACCATCCAACTGGAGACAACCCGAGAACATCCACTCATGGATTCATGTTCAAGGACTCCATCATATAACTCCCGAGACAGTCCTGGCGCCTCTCCCATGGTTGAGAAGACTCCATGGCAATACCCAACCGGAACTCCTCATGAGCCCTATCCGGCGGACGTCCCCCGCTTGGATCATCCTGATGTCGCTCCCAGAGTCAACACCATGGCATTCCAACTGGCATTCTCCCGTAGGACGAACCCAGCGGATGTCCAAACCCACACACGTCAACTGGCCAGTGACCAAACAATTTTCACAAAAATCAAGCAATATGCATACAAGCACACAATCACACAATGTCATAACCACATAATCCAACCACAACCTTCCACTAGGTGTGGTGGAGCACACAAGGGCTAAACCCCAGTTCCAAAGGTTACCTCAATACCGAGCCCATGCTCCAAACGTAAGCTCCAAGCTTACCCGCTTCCAAAGCGTCCAAAAGAGGCAACCTAGATAATCCACAACATGATTATCAAATCATTTACAATTCAATCATTTATCTCAAGTACTCATTCATTTAACTTTAATCTCTTTTATAACTCAAATTACCACATACGTCATGAATCACACATTCTTTCTTCTCATTCCACTATACCACACTATACCATTATCCAATTAAACATCATTTTCAATCATTCAACTTCCACTACATCATTTTTATATCATTTTTCCTCCAAACCCCTCTATGGTTCGAATTCCTCAAAGGTTCATTCTACAAGGTTTTCAATTTCATTTTAACACACACACTAATCATATAATCATATTATCAATCTATTCCAATGGTCCATCATTCAATTATCCAATTACACCACATACCAATTTTCATGAAATCTTCACAAATTTTCCTAAGTTAAAATCCAACTTTTTCACCAAAATTTATCATAGCATTTCTAGCTTTCATGCATCATTCTAAGGCATTTTCATCTAATAGCATTTTTCCATTTGAGCTCTCTATCATCACACATCTAAAATCAAAGATTCAAAGCATAATTTCTAGATCTACAAAACCAACCACAAAAGTACCACAAACGTACTCACCATCTAGTGTAGGAACACCACCAAGGCTCCATCAATCCAAAAGAGGTCCAAAAACTCCCAAAAACTCCAAGAACACCTAAGGGTCGGATCTGAGTTTGTCCATTTTCGCCCCAAGGAGATGATTTCATGGCTTCTAAGTGTTACCAATGGCTTTGGAAGGTCGTTTATAATAGATTTCAACACCAAAATCAAGTGATTTGGTGGAGAAATGAAGAATTGGTGAGAGAAGAGAGAAATGGGGGTTTGGGGTTCATTTGGCAGGGGCTGCGCGCAGGAGGAAGAAAAGGAGGAAGAAAAGGAGAAGGAAAGAAGGAAGAAAAGGAGGTGGGGGCCAAGTGACTTCGGTCACACGGGTCCCACACGCGATCTAACTTTCACTCCGATAAAAATTCTGATCATATATTCTTAATCTACATATTTTTCCAGTCCATGTCATATTTTTCTTTCCTCAAAATTCTCATAAAAATTTCACACTTATCGGTACACTCGTACTGCAGTATTTAACACTTAAAAAATCACTATTCATCACTTTTTCACAAATTTTCCTATTCACTCAATTTTCCGCCTTGATTCCATTTCCAACATTATTTTTGTCATATTAAATCTCTAACTCCATTTTTCATGCCTCGGTTTACGTTCTTGGCAAATTACCATTTTGCCCTTTTTGCCCATTTTGGCTCTAATTCTCGGATTTTCACTAATCCTTCCCTTTTAAACCCACATTTTTTTTTCACATAAATTCACATTTAATTTTCCGAGGTGTTATATTCACCCCACCTTTTTAGAATTTTGTCCGCAAAATCAACTATGCACATATGCTAACTCGGGATACAGCCAGAGAATCTCAGTCCCCCGTACCCAAGAAGCCTCATCCAGTGCGCGGACACCAAAATAATTATTTACATTTTAATCTTTTGGCTTTTCAGCCACATTTCACAATAGTCTTGCCTTTCAAAGGCCCAGTGGGAGACTTCAAGTCCTTCCCAATCTCAATCTCAACCGGGGACACCACATGTGAACAACCGGAGCGCACCACACAGTTGTGCTCTATCAATGCTTTACCAGCCACTTTCTTTCAATTTCTTTTCACTTTCTTTTCACAAGTCAGGCTACCAAGCACATATAGCTCATATTTTCACTTGGCAGGTTTTCCTACCAAATTAACATATCAACCTATATACCCTTAGGGTTATGCTACATCCTATTCAATCTGTGCCACACAGGCAACTCTTACTTATTGGCACAATACAGCCACAATTTTCCTTCTTTGAATTCTATCTCCACGGAGTATTAACTCTTGTCATCAATCTCTTTCACATTTCTTATTCCACATCAAACACTATTATGGAATCTCACAGCCTCTCAGTGCAACTCACCGAGTACTCATTCAGTTCACGCTCACTATACCTTTATTTTCTGAGGGACGAATCCCCATTTTTGGCACCTAGCCACAACTCGTATATCCACATTTTTCTTTTCTCATGTTCTCAACCTACAACGTACAATTTCACCTCAACACTTCATCTTTAACAAGCAACATCTTTGTGCTCAACTGTCAATCTATCCTTAAAAGTTCAACAACTTCACCAAAACACAATGGCGAATCTCTCTCTCAAGACCTTTATCTGGTCCCCAATGGACCACACATTATAATTCATACCTCACATCAGTCATTTCAACGCTTTCATCACGAATTCACTCATGAATTTTCATACACTAAATCATACTTGCAATTTCAATTAATCATCTCAAAACTTAACACATAGTTCATCATTGATTTCTCACATTAAAGGCAGCATGCCTTAGGTTTCAACTAACAATTTTCTTCAATTTCCGTTCCACACTCATTTATCAATTCCCCATGTATTTCCTTCCATACACTTCACCTTCATCATCATTTCATTTAATCAGTATGTACCGCTCCAAGGTCACATATAATCTCTCTTCCTCATACCTGTCCCATTACATCGGGATTTTCAAAGCCTATTTATCATACCGCAAGGAACTAAATCCATCACTATCATTACTTTCATCACTTCATATCAATTGTTACACAAGTCTCTTAGACTATTCAAGTACTATTAGCACACTCAATCATATCTCTTGATACCTAGTCAATAACAACATCCACATTGTGTATTTTCAACACATCTCTCACTATAATTGGCATCCATACAACTTCATCAGTGACTCTACCATCAAGGTAAATATATCAACTTTTTATTTCCCCAAATACATTTCTCTTTAACAACTAGTATCGCACTTTCTTACTTGACTATATCTTCATTAATCACTTCTTAAAATCATCGGCCACTTCGGCCACCAACTTACAACCATTGGCCACTTTGGCCACCAACTTAGCTTAACATCTAGCCATCACAAATCTTCCCAAAAGACTTTGACTCAATCCATCATCACCAATCAATTTCCATCCCCTTCACATAGGGTGACAATCCAACAATTCACTCCACAATTTCCGGAAAACCACAATTCCATACTGCCACACTTGGTATACACTCATGCACATCTCCGAGTGCTCAATTTCATAATCCAAACTGCCATCTCATGGCACTGCACATTTTTCATCATATTTGGCATATTACTGTTCACTTATATTTCCCAAAATTTCACCTCTTGCGTTCCTCACAAGATACAATCCTCTAATGCAATGGGTAAGAACATCCTTAGGTTTAACCCCTCGAGCTCTTGCTGTCCTAAGGGCCCCAGGTGCAATGCCCCACCAATCAGAGAATCTGTCCTTATAATTCACGCAAGAAGAGGTAACATGCCAACGGCTGTACTAACAGTCCCACTAACACAAGGTTCTACCTCACACTACATAACTTATACAAGATAATAATAATAATCTCCAGGAACATAATCCATACGGAGATAGCCATATACTCTGGGCATATAAACCACACAAAGATAAACATATCCACATCAAATCCGCATATACGGCAAACAGAGTCTGATATAGGTACCTAGTGGTATACTAATCATATCTTACTTTTGCACTATGCACTATAACTTTCCAATATGGTTCTTTTCTCAACATTATACTCATTTCACTTGACTAGTCATTAGTCTTTGTCTATAACATAATCATCCTCACATGATTCCATCATCTTTCTCATATTTTGACACAAAACTCTCGATTCATAACAGTACCCACGTTCGGTACAGTCCTAATCCATTGTCCATCATGACTCGTATCAACCATGCTCAACACTGTAGGAGATCCACTTCATTAAACTGACATCACTTTTTCTCTCAAAATTTCACTATGACACCAAGAGTGCCTTCACTTACTAGTCCATGCCTTCAGTGCATCAGGACCACCAGATAAATTTCACTTCGAGCAGTGCTCGCCTGGGACTTCCAAGAGCAACACCTCTTAGGATTCAATCCACAAAGGGAAACCCAGGATAACATTAATTGTCACATTATTACCAACATGTGTGCCATGGTATAACTTGCACACCGGGACTCCATCATGAATCCCTCACCACATTGAGCATCCAATGACACTCCCAAGAGACAACCTCTTCAAACATTTCCCATCATAGGGATTTTCACTTACATCATTACTCTTTTGCCAAAAATAATTTTTCTTTTACCAAAGAGTTTACTAACTCATAACTACGCAATTATACATTTAGGCACCCCGGCCTTCACAATACATATATATATATATACATAGATACATGCCAACACTTAGCCATCACAGGATTACTATCCACATATAATTAGGCCGCAACCTTAATATTTCAATGCTACCCAACATTATAGAAGCATCTTGGTACCATTCATACACCACACTCAGTTATGTTCTCTCACCTCACATTTGTCATGTCCAACCATCCTTAATTCATGGACTCACATACTTTCAATCAAGTTCATCCAATGCCTTACATGGCAATTTCCTCGACTTCTTAGATTTTACTTTTTGTACATATGATATCTTCACTTACATCTAACCAGCATTATTCATCATGGACCAAAGTCCCATTTTAAACATTGAATTATCCCACACGTCATTTCCATAGTTCTTTTAAGTTACTCACAATCTTCAATCCAAATTTTGGAAATCTCAATCATTTTCTACATCCAAGCATCTTAAGTCATCCAAGTGTATGCCCTCATCAAGGGTCTTATAACCTTATCTTTGTACCCTAAGGTATCCAACATTACATATAAACACTCATATTCAAATTTTCACAATTTCATCGGGGTTCCAACTCCCCTACCATATCAAGATATACTACTAATTCCACATATACTCGATTATTCTAACTCCCCGTACAATTTGGGAAGACCTACCAACATCACCGTCATAATATCAATTCAAATCAATCACACTTACTTACCATAAGACCACATATTCAGTTATGGTAGTATTCTACCCAAAACGGTTATACATCCTATCTCAATTTCATTCTCACTAAATCCTCAATGACAGTATCACAATTTATTCTTACTAAGTCCTCAATTACATCAAATTTACTTACTAATATATCCATCCGTGGAGCAGTCATCACTGCACCCACCACCACAGCCTAAGGACTGGCATTGGTGCTCCAGGGTTGTCACGAAGGCATCTTATACTGACCACACATTGAACACAAAGAAATGGGTTGATCAGGCCCAAACTGAGGAATCACATGTGTAGCAGTCAATAAGAGTCTACGTACAACTATACAGCACTCACCTCAATTATACAATCATCAGAGTTCCCTAAAGAAACTGCTCTGATACCATAAAATGTCACAGCCCGTTACGTACCGGTATTGTTAACATTGATTATGATATTAAGCGCAGTTACAATCACAGTAATCGGGTTAATTAAATTACGAGTAAACTTTTTCTTTTTATCATATTCCTTTTTATAACCATTTCCTTTTTCCGTAATCAATTAAAACCACTCCATAATTGTAAATGCAATACGCGGAAGCATTCAGCTTAACAACACCACTAATCTTTGTTTTTATTCAACTCATATAAACTCATCAACTTATTTCCATTTCTTACCATGTTCTACCCCTTTACATTAGTTACGCGTGGTTTCAAACCACGAACCATGTGGAGTTCTACCCATCAAGTTAAACCCCTTTCTTTTAGTCTAGAAAAACTTAAATTTTCAAAATTTACACTGTGGTAATCGATTACCAGTGGGTGGTAATCGATTACCACCTGTCAAAAATGAGGCAGTAGCTAATTTTTCACCTCCTCTGTTCTGGTAATCGATTACCAACCTTGGGTAATCGATTACCTCACATGGTAATCGATTACCAAGCCTCAGTAATCGATTACCAGTGAAGACAGTAGCCAAATTTCGTCCCCTGTTGCATGGTAATCGATTACCATGCTTGGGTAATCGATTACTATGCAGTAAAAGTGACAGATTACAGCATTTTAAGCCCCAAAAAGGTTGTGTAATCCATCCCAAACACCTAAGTACTCCACACAACACTTAAACATACTCTAATCTAGGCACTAGGCCCCTTCAAACATGCATTTTCATTCAATTATGCAACATTTACATAGTCTTTAATATAATGGCCAATTTACATCAAATGTGGTCCATTTTACAACATATTCACCAAGACTTCAATTACAATGAATGTGGCAATGGACAAGTCCCATGCTCACTCAAATATACAATATATTCTCATGTCCTACATATACATCATATTGAAGGATCTAACATGTGTTCATGAGCTTACTAAGCATGGCATTTTCAACATGCATAGATTCATGACCTAAGTCTAAAGCATACATCATATGCAAGATGTGTCCCTACCCAATGCTCATCCCATGGTGCCTCCAACATGCACCTCATGCTCCACTCTTCCAGGCTCAACCTGACCTGAAATGATGCCCCACAACACGGGGTGAGATATATAAATATATCTCAGTAAACCAAGGGCCCTGGAGGTTTCTCCACCCCATGCCTCACTCAATGTGCAAATATAACATCATACAATATGCAAGCAATGCAATATCACCATCCAACTGGAGACAACCCGAGAACATCCACTCATGGATTCATGTTCAAGGACTCCATCATATAACTCCCGAGACAGTCCTGGCGCCTCTCCCATGGTTGAGAAGACTCCATGGCAATACCCAACCGGAACTCCTCATGAGCCCTATCCGGCGGACGTCCCCCGCTTGGATCATCCTGATGTCGCTCCCAGAGTCAACACCATGGCATTCCAACTGGCATTCTCCCGTAGGACGAACCCAGCGGATGTCCAAACCCACACACGTCAACTGGCCAGTGACCAAACAATTTTCACAAAAATCAAGCAATATGCATACAAGCACACAATCACACAATGTCATAACCACATAATCCAACCACAACCTTCCACTAGGTGTGGTGGAGCACACAAGGGCTAAACCCCAGTTCCAAAGGCTACCTCAATACCGAGCCCATGCTCCAAACGTAAGCTCCAAGCTTACCCGCTTCCAAAGCGTCCAAAAGAGGCAACCTAGATAATCCACAACATGATTATCAAATCATTTACAATTCAATCATTTATCTCAAGTACTCATTCATTTAACTTTAATCTCTTTTATAACTCAAATTACCACATACGTCATGAATCACACATTCTTTCTTCTCATTCCACTATACCACACTATACCATTATCCAATTAAACATCATTTTCAATCATTCAACTTCCACTACATCATTTTTATATCATTTTTCCTCCAAACCCCTCTATGGTTCGAATTCCTCAAAGGTTCATTCTACAAGGTTTTCAATTTCATTTTAACACACACACTAATCATATAATCATATTATCAATCTATTCCAATGGTCCATCATTCAATTATCCAATTACACCACATACCAATTTTCATGAAATCTTCACAAATTTTCCTAAGTTAAAATCCAACTTTTTCACCAAAATTTATCATAGCATTTCTAGCTTTCATGCATCATTCTAAGGCATTTTCATCTAATAGCATTTTTCCATTTGAGCTCTCTATCATCACACATCTAAAATCAAAGATTCAAAGCATAATTTCTAGATCTACAAAACCAACCACAAAAGTACCACAAACGTACTCACCATCTAGTGTAGGAACACCACCAAGGCTCCATCAATCCAAAAGAGGTCCAAAAACTCCCAAAAACTCCAAGAACACCTAAGGGTCGGATCTGAGTTTGTCCATTTTCGCCCCAAGGAGATGATTTCATGGCTTCTAAGTGTTACCAATGGCTTTGGAAGGTCGTTTATAATAGATTTCAACACCAAAATCAAGTGATTTGGTGGAGAAATGAAGAATTGGTGAGAGAAGAGAGAAATGGGGGTTTGGGGTTCATTTGGCAGGGGAGGCGCGCAGGAGGAAGAAAAGGAGAAGGAAAGAAGGAAGAAAAGGAGGTGGGGGCCAAGTGACTTCGGTCACACGGGTCCCACACGCGATCTAACTTTCACTCCGATAAAAATTCTGATCATATATTCTTAATCTACATATTTTTCCAGTCCATGTCATATTTTTCTTTCCTCAAAATTCTCATAAAAATTTCACACTTATCGGTACACTCGTACTGCAGTATTTAACACTTAAAAAATCACTATTCATCACTTTTTCACAAATTTTCCTATTCACTCAATTTTCCGCCTTGATTCCATTTCCAGCATTATTTTTGTCATATTAAATCTCTAACTCCATTTTTCATGCCTCGGTTTACGTTCTTGGCAAATTACCATTTTGCCCTTTTTGCCCATTTTGGCTCTAATTCTCGGATTTTCACTAATCCTTCCCTTTTAAACCCACATTTTTTTTTCACATAAATTCACATTTAATTTTCCGAGGTGTTATATTGTGCACCAAAGTTATCACTGGTTTTCCCAATATCTTTCCCTAGGTAACTCTTGTGCTTGGCAGCAGTAGCTTCAGAACTCACATTTTCTACCAGGCATCCAAGTTTCTCAGATTTAAGAACCGGCTTAGGTTGAACAACAGAATTCATTTGAGAATTTGGCATCTGTTGTCCATTTGAAAAAAAGATTCTCTTAGATTCCTCGTGTAGTTTCAACAATCCTCGATGTCTCTTTCCATTCTTATGCACTTCCATAATTTTGTGACTATTCAACACAACCTCGCAAATTTCACACCATGCTAGTCCAGAAGAGTGGACACCCCCACCATGACGAGGAACATGTTCATTGGAATTGAACTGGCTCATACTGCTATCTCTGTAAGATGTATCTTTCCAGCAACTTTTACTCTTATTTTGAGAATTCTTACTCTGTAAATAAACATTCAAACATCAAAGAGTGCATAAATTGATATGGTTGCAACATTCAACTACAAGATTAAGGGAAGTGTTAAGAGATACAAAATTGATATGGTTGCAACATTCAACTATGAGATTGAGGGAATTCACTGAATCTTTTGAATAATGCAATGGCTCAAAACCAGACTAAATCATTCAAACCATGCCAGTTTTGAAAAGCACTCAGGTTCAATATAAAATGTTAAAATATTATCACTATCACCAAAATTAGAGTCCCAACACAAATTCTGATATTTCCACATTCGTATGTTCATTTATGTATCATGATACTTACGATAATGAACATCTAAGCCCAGAAATTCCACCAAATTAAGAAAGACTTGTTTTTTTTTAATAAAAGAAAGAGACAAACCGTAAGATTCTTGAAATTCCCCATATAATTCAATAACCCCGATAAAACTATTACGTGAAAATTCCAAACTACACATTCACAAAGATAAAATCTTGGAATCCATATAATACAAATGTGACTATGCTAAAAAGAAAGGAAAAAGAAAAACTACCTAATTTTTAAGTAGAAGTTTTTTTTTAAAAAAAAAAAAACCAAAAACCAGAAATTCCACCAAAACAAGAAAGACTTGTTTTTTTTTTTAATAAAAGAAAGAGACAAACCGTAAGATTCTTGAAATTCCCCATATAATTCAATAACCCCGACAAAACTATTACGAGAAAATTCCAAACTACACATTCACAAAGATAAAATCTTGGAATCCATACAATACAAATATGACTCTGCTAAAAAGAAAGGAAAATGAAAATCTACCTAATTTTTAAGTACAAGTTTAAAAAAAAAAAAAAAAAAAACAAGAAAGACTTGTTTTTTTAATAAAAGAAAGAGACAAACCGTAAGATTCTTGAAATTCCCCATATAATTCAATAACCCCGACAAAACTATTACGTGAAAATTCCAAACTACACATTCACAAAGATAAAATCTTGGAATCCATACAATCCATACAATACAAATGTGACTCTGCTAAAAAGAAAGGAAAAAGAAAAACTACCTAATTTTTAAGTACAAGTTTTTAAAAAAAAAAAAACAAAAAACAAGAAACCTGAAATTCCACCAAAACAAGAAAGACTTGTTTTTTTTAATAAAAGAAAGAGACAAACCGTAAGATTCTTGAAATTCCCCATATAATTCAATAACCCCGACAAAACTATTACGTGAAAATTCCAAACTACACATTCACAAAGATAAAATCTTGGAATCCATACCATACAAATGTGACTCTGCTAAAAAGAAAGGAAAAAGAAAAACTACATAATTTTTAAGTACAAGTTTTTAAAAAAATAAAAAAACCAAAAACCACAAATTCCACCAAAACAAGAAAGACTTGTTTTTTAATAAAAGGAAGAGACAAACCATAAGATTCTTGAAATTCCCCATATAATTCAATAACCCCGACAAATCTATTACGTGAAAATTCCAAACTACACATTCACAAAGATAAAATCTTGGAATCCATACAATACAAATGTGACTCTACTAAAAAGAAAGGAAAAAGAAAATCTACCTAATTTTTAAGTACAAGTTTAAACAAAAAAAAAATCAAAAACCAGAAATTCCACCAAAACAAGAAAGACTTGTTTTTTTAATAAAAGAAAGAGACAAAACTATTACGTGAAAATTCCAAACTACACATTCACAAAGATAAAATCTTGGAATCCATACAATACAAATGTGACTCTGCTAAAAAGAAAGAAAAAAGAAAAACAGACCATGGAGTCTGTTTGAAAGCTGCAACGGTAAGGATGCTAACAATATTGGAGAAAGAGTGATCTCACAAGGAATGAATGTATTTGAATGTGCAAAGATTATGTGCCACTTATGATGTTCACACAACGGTATAAATTCAATTGCATGGACACATACATATATATAGGGGTGTAAATGGGCCAGGCTACCCGTCAGGGGCCTCTGGCCCGGCCTACTTTTGGCCTGGTCTGGCCCAGCCCACTTATAAAATGAGACAGGCTTGGGCCAATTATAAAACCTCTTTTACAAATCCTAACCGTTGATTTCCACAAATCAACAGTTATCATTTATTGGCAATTAATGATTAATTAATAAGTGTAACTCCCAATAAATGATAACCGTTGATTGGCGAAAATCAACGGTTGGGATTTGGTGTCAAATTTCATATATATATATATATATATATATATATATATATATATATATATACATATATATATTTGTAGAAAATCAGAATTTAAATTCAAATATTTTTCCATTTTTTATTTCTTATTAATTAGGATTGATTGTAATTAATTAGAATTTATTGTGATTAGGTTCATTGGAAAATGCTAGCATTTCCTTCGTAAGGTTCAAGAAATTCATATGAGAAATAGGCTCATCGATTTCTTCATAAATCTTGTTGGTAGTGCAAATGCTGAAGTTATATTGTTTACCTCTTAAAGTTGCTGTTGGATATGTGGAGTACAGAGGAGACAGCAGCAAAAGCGATAAGGAGTGAGTGCACATAATAACGAATAAGAATTACAATTGTAGAGAGCATATATATGATGTTTAACTCTATATTTATAGTGAGTTTTCACATGAAGGTGGATAAGTTGTTGCTGGATAAAATTGTTGTAGTATATGTGGATTAAGGAGACAACCGCATAAGCCAAAATGAGTGTGTGCGCTTGAAAATAGTTGTTTTGTAAAAATTACTCTCAAAACAATAACTGATTTTTTTAGTTTTTAAAACTAAAATTGAAGAATAATTTCGAAATGTTCTCAAAAGTTATATTCATAAATTTATTTATTTTTTAATATCTATTTTCAAAATTCATATTACAAAAGTTTTAAAGAATAAAAAAAAGGATGTAGATCACTAAGCATGAAAGATGTAAAACTAAGCAAATATAAATTCTTAAGGAAAGTTTAAATGGGTCAATGACATTAGCACAAACAATGAATCAATGTTATCCATCTCTACCAAGGTCAGTGTCACTTGGGCTAGTATCAAAATTGCACATGGCTTCACCCACAAGTTTAATCTATCTCTGATATAATGGATAACTAACGACTGAATTGAAACATAACCATCCAAACTATCAAAAAAAATATACATATATATAATCATCCGGAGTGAAATAAAATCCTTTGCCTCTTGATTTCATCATTTAGACTCTCATCAGGAGTTGCCTTTTTCAAATTTCATTTCTTCCCTTCCTCCTAGCACTTATCTGCTGATGTGTCTGTGAAAGCGTAACTTGGATATTCTTCCATGTAAACCTGAAATATATTTTACTGAATGAATAAAATGTTTTGCAGGAGTTCCAAGTAGAAATAATCTTACTCATCAACGGCAGTGCCCTGAGGATTCAGAGAGCACTTTTTGGTTATTCCAATGCATTGATGACTGGGATTGTGCTTCAATCATGAAACATTTTTATACTGGGAGATTTATACCACCAAGCTGCCTTTTGTGTAAAATGTGTCCATGCAAATAAATACAAACTCTGAATCATAAAATTAAAAACGAGTTTAGTAAGTAATTGGTATTTTCTAGTACCATTAATGAGTTTTAAAGCTGTAAAAGAAATTATCACTTTCTTTCTAGGACAAAGATGATTATAAATTTCTGCTGTCAATTAAGCAGACATGATCCTCAATTTGACTTAAGACCAGTTATGACCACAAGACTGCCTTTATGTGTTGAATGGCCAACTTCCATTTTCTAATAAGAAAACCATTGCACAAAAATGAACTCAAAAAATGCAATTGAGCTGGAAGATAATTGATTTCATGACTATTAAAACCAACAAAAATTTTGGCTATAAACCAGAAATAATATATATCTAGATACAGAAGCTTGCCAATATGATTTTAAACTTAAAACAGAAACAAGGGGCCAGGAATGATACCTTGAAAATAGGCCCAATAAATGTTCCATCGATGACTTCACAAACATAGTTACAAGTGCTTCTTGGATCAAAAATGCTAAAGAACTTAACACGACTTTTGAATACTTCATAATTTTGCCACAATAAAAAGAAAATTTAAAATCCCACAAAAAACAATTGAAGGTATAATCTAAATCCAGAAAAGATCTTACTGCAGCATACCTTTTGGATATATTGCTTGCTTACTGCACCACAGCATTGCATTCGAAACAGAGCCCAAACGTACAGACTCAACAGAAATACCAAAGTTTTGGTTTGTCAAAGATATACTTGTATTGGAGGAGGTTACAACTTCCCTTTTAATTTCATTGTTGAGTTGCTCTCCTGAACCTGAATGCATTTTCCCAAACAATTGACAACCATCAAGTGTACAAGAATTTCGAACATCCCTTGAAGATGACGAAAAATCTTTCTCCAAGACAGTATTGGAGGCCTATTGGATACCACCAGCACCAAGTTCCATGTTGTCTCTTTCCTTTCTGGCCTCTGCACAGCAGACTTTATCCACACATTGAACACACTTATTATGATGGCCATCAGCAATGTGTAGCAAACTACTTTCAGGTTCACCAGAAACAACAGCAATGTTCAAATCCAAAGAACCTCGCTGCTGCTTACCTTTGTTGTCCGATTGCATACCACCAGCATCAAGTTCCATGTTGTCTCCTTCCTTTCTGGCCTCTGCACAGCAGACTTTATCCACACATTGAACACACTTATTATGATGGCCATCAGCAATGTGTAGCAAACTACTTCCAGGTTCACCAGAAACAACAGCAATGTTCAAATCCAAAGAACCTCGCTGCTGCTTAACTTTGTTGTCCGCGGTCATCATTTCGTTGATCATATTGTCCTTAGGAAAATCTATAGGTGCACACGACTCTGAGTGGCCTAACTGTGAAGAGACGTTGCCGGAAGGACTGCTAGGTATACTTGAATTTGACTTCTCATTAGTTCCTGCACAAGAAGTTGAGATTTTTCCTTCATGACTCTTCGTTTTGCACATGGCGCTCTCTACATCTTGTCTACACATGCTATCATATGCAGCATTAGCAGAAACCATTCTGGTGTTTCTATTTTCCCACACTTAGCTCATCCTTCTAATGCTTTGACCAATGTACTTAGCTCATCCATAGTAAAACAAAGTAGAACATATATTTTGTCCTTTTCACATGAGCAAAGCAAATTTGAGTGCTTAAGACAAAAATATCTGCCAGGAGAGCAACTGCAACCTACAGCAGAAAGATGCAAGTCATAGAAGCAAGAGAAGCATTCTTTTTCCTCAGACAAATCAAAGTCACTGTCCATCTTCAGCATCTTTAAATGAGTAGGAAGACAGTCAAGCCTTTCTTTTTCCATCTTTATCCTTGTCTGTCAAAAAAAGGGTAACAGAAAAGAATTTAAAAAAAGAAAAGAAAAAGAAAATAGATGTCTGCATGATAACTAAAGTAATAAATGCCATCCAAAATGTTATGGAGCTTTCAAATACGTGAAAGGGGTTAAGATCAAGGAGGAGAAAGCATGCAAGAATCATTACCTTAACTGCATTGGTAAGAACTCCATCTTTCCCACAAACACTTCTCCATTTTGAATATTTTAGATTTTCTTTTCCATGGAGAGTTAGCTCTGCAAGGGCTAGTACAGCTTCCTGAGCTGACCCAAATAACAACTTGTCATGAGACAATGTTGTCTTATGGCACTGCAAACTGTAAAGCTCAGCAGCATCCTGGCCATGCACAAACCAATCAGCAGGAGCCACATTCACAGACTGTGCACAGTTGAAGCCGCAGTTGAAGCCACAATGGTATGCCCTTGGAAAGGTAAGGACAAATTCCCCTGGATGCTGGACGGTGGGATATACAGGAACCCCCTCAGATTTAAGAATTGAAGGAGATAACAGAGTCACCTGCTCAAAGATTAAATCATAACCACTAGAATCCCAAACTCTTATGTACTGTGCATAGAATACTAAAATAACTGACACATGCATTAGGGCTGAACAGATGTGCTAGAGAGTTTCGGAGGTAAGATAGTGTGATTGCTATGGTAGAAATATAATTGTCAAAGCTCAGCACATTACATAATGACAGAAAGGTGACCAATACATAAATGTACAATAAAAGAGTTTAGAGAATATTAATACAAAACATGACCACATCGAAATAAGTTATTGGTCTAAGTTAATACATTACATATGAGCACTACAGCAAAAATAATAGAGCTGTACGGAACAAATCATTGAGATGATGCTTAGTTTTAATCTCCACTTTTTCCCTGACACAATAGGAGGTTACTGGGTAGACTCTAAACTGAACTTTGACTCACCCAAGAACTATTGGGGCTTGAAGTGTGGATAGTGCATGAGTCAATCGTACCTAATGCTAAAATTTAATTTGATTATGAAGAATGAAGGTGGTAAGATTTAAACTCTTTGATCACTAGATCATAGTGGCTCAAATACTGTATCAAAATTATCTCCTAACACTGTAGCTTCCCTATATATTTCTACATAGACTAATCAGAGTGTGGACCTTTAACTAAAAAAAATGCAGTGACATTTTGAACATTCAAAACGTCATCATGATTTTAGTTTATTAACCTAAATAAGTGCATTCAGTATTCCGAGCAAACTGTCAACGAAAAAATTGCATTAACTAGAATCTGTGTGTCCATGAAATATCTACAAGGACGCAATAAAGTAAGCAACCAAAAAACTGAAATCAATAAGGAAAGTACAACTTCAAGTATCTTACCAATTCATTAAGTAGATTCGGTTGTTCTTCAAATAAATCAGGCAAGTGCTTTTTCATTGCATCTTCCAATGCTGAAGCATGGCTTCTAGGTACTCCATACCATACTTTTGGTTCACCCCAGTGCAGATAATTAAGCGAATAGAGGTTATGATCCTCAACATGCTGTTGAAGGAGCAGGAAATGAGAACATGGTGTTACTCTTTTACTTGTTTTATATTCAAACAAATCAAAATAAGGCAGTGAACCTAAAACATTGGAAGTGCTAAACATACTAGGGATTCTATAAACATCAGACACAACTTAATGATTATTCAGTTGGAAGTTATTTGTTTATTCACCGTTGAACCTTTAATTAAATTAAAATATTTATAAAATAAACATATGATAAGATTTTCATCTCAGCTTTCTTGAAAATAACTTTATGACTCTACAGACAGAGACAGAAAGAGATGGAAATAGAAAATCAGTATGCCTTAAAGTTTGCCTCATTCATAGATTTAAACTTACAAAAGTGTAATTCTCGCCACTTACCCAGCAAAATGTCGAAAAGCACATTCCAACATACATCCATGGAACTACAACTCCGGAGATATCACTTCCTTCAAAATATAATGCAGAACCTGGCTGTCGCGCAAAGTTATTCAGATTCCAACCAGACATAGCATACCGATCTGAATCACTCTTAGTTAAGGATGATGGCTTAGGAAAACCACTTCCAAGTGCACTAGTTTCCACGTCAGCTCCATAATACACCTACAAAATCACAGAGCAACACATAAACTGTTTGCCTAATTATGTGACAGTAAAGACGAATAACATTATCAAAATAAACCATAATTAGTACCTCAACCTCATCAGTTGGTTGCTCAACTATTCGCCAGAATTCACCTTCAATTTCCTCCAGAGGGCTCCCATCTCTTCTTGTGATTATTTTTACTAACTTTTCCATCTTCATTGACAGCATTCAACCCAAAGTAGCAATCTTTAAAAACGTTAGCATGCTGCTGAAAGTCATTAAGTGTGAAGTCTGACCCTGATTGGAATCCAAACTTCTCACCAGGTTCAGAAGTAACATTAGCTTCAGAACTTGAATTTGCAGTTTTCCTTAATGAACCCATCCTTGAGCACTTTCTACATTTTGGTTTCCTTCCCCTACTTTTCTTTCTCATGGGTTCCCTGTTCTGAAGCAAGTCAATTTTCTGAACATGGGTGGGAAATATAGCATTTTCCCATAAATCTTTCTCCTTGTGAGTACAAGGTAAAACCCAGGAAGCTGGAGGGACAATCCTACATATGCCATGGGGTTCAGCTTCGGGACGTATCTTAGCAATGTAACCAAGTGTGTCTTCAAACTCCTGATAATAAGAGTAAAAATAAAGAAAGAAACAATATGACATATAAAGGACATGCTACGGTGTAAAAAAAGATTAA
The DNA here is from genome assembly GCA_032173675.1 of Gastrolobium villosum. Classification (NCBI taxonomy): domain Eukaryota; kingdom Viridiplantae; phylum Streptophyta; class Magnoliopsida; order Fabales; family Fabaceae; genus Gastrolobium; species Gastrolobium villosum. Next base: position 3,342 of record JAVKPL010006119.1, on the reverse strand, counting down.
GGGTTTACAATTCTTGGGTGAATAAACATCAACCTTCTGAAGAACAGAAATATATCACAACTCACAACCATAGCTCTCACAAGCGAGAGAAAAATCACAATCAGAGTGAGTGTCTTAAGCGGAATGAGAAAAGACACAAATAAAAAAGGAAAAGATACACAAAAATAGCAAGAGTTTTAAAAAACCAAATAGAAAAGAAGAAGAAAAAAAACTCATTGGCGTGAGATTCTGCAGCCAATTTGAAGTGTTCCATCATTGCAGAATGATGATTAACCAATTGAATCAGCTACTATGCCTGCACAAGAACAGAGACCGTTGTAAGTATACTCATTAATTAATCCAAAATAGTTTTTTTCACTTGTCAATTACCAAACTAACCCCCCAAAATGACAAAATTGCCTCTGATTTACATAGCTATCTTTTCCTTTGTCACAGACAGAAGAGGACTGGGTACGCTTGGGTGTCTTAGAATGCATGGAATCCAACTCTTCCTTAAGGAGGAAAGGGTCCTGTTTTCTTATATAAGAGTTAGAGTTAGGCTCCGTGAGAAAAAAGGGGGGGGATGAAAAAAAAGAATTAAAACACAAGCCCAAGAAGGGAGAGAAGAAACCAGCATTCTGAGGAGCATCGACATACAAGGTAGGGGGAGAAGCCAAGAAAAAAAAAAGATAAAATAAGACCCAAAAACCTTCACCGTTGAAATTCCAAAAACCTCAGAACAAAAAAATCAGAGAAGAAAAGAGAAGCCAAAAAAACCAAGTTGCCTTTTTGAACCCAAAAGGAGACACCTTGAACCAAAAATAAGACAGCAAACAAGGTGAAGGTGACACCAACCGAAGCATCACCACCACACGTGCAACTTCGACCGCCAGTCCTAGTCACCGTGCGCCACCCCATAACGACCGCCATTTACCCATCACAAGTTGTTGACCACCACGAGCTCCACCGTGCATTTAACATCGCTTCACCGTCAGACGCCATAGACTCCACCGCAACACATCCAAACCCTCCTCGCATTTTTTGTTTCCACAACGGTGTTTTATTCACTTCTCACTTCCTTTCTGTAATCAAACATAAAATATATAGTTTGTTTATTATCACAGTATTTGTTTGTTTTTGCTGTCTCTTTTTCCTTTTATTATTTTTGTCAGTTATAGTTTGCATTTTTTCTTTTTATTGAAGTCCACCACGTACACCTAGCTATCTAACTTAACACTGTTTATTTGCAAAAAAAAAAAAATGATAAAGCCTACTAACTAGATCAGCTATGTTAAATGAGATATCTTCTATTATCAAAAAAAAAAAAAATGAGATATCTTCTCTCATGTTAATCATAAACAGTGTTAAAAAATTGGGAAATATTACCCTCCTTTCAACTAGATCAACTAGCTATCTAAGGAGTAAAGAGGTCACTTTTAGATTTTAAATTTAAATATTAAAATAAATTATTTTAAATTATAAATAATTAATGTTGCATATTATACATGTTGCATGAGAAAATAAACCCTTTCTACACTCACCATAAAAAGGTGTGCCACTCATTTTTTTTATTTTTTTGTTTTTTTAATAGGTAGGTCTCACACTTCATGTATCTATGACATGAAATTTAAATTCTCCTACGATATAAGATTTATTTTTCCCATAATTAATATGATCATAATAAACATTTTGAAATGCAAAATACTGCTCAAGATTTTTAAAGAATGAGAAAATACTGATTGGTGTTATGTTTTTTTTTTTTGTAATTTCTTTATTATTATTTTATTCATTTTCTTTCTTACATACATTAATTCCATGTGGTACATGTTACGGTATTAACAAAAGAGGAAGGATATTCTTACTACCAATTTTTTCCACTATCAACTTACTACCTATTTAATCACCATTGGATCAACATTTTCTCTCTCTTCATAAATTTTTTAGCATTCTCTCTCCTTGATCCAATGATGATTAGATTGGTAATAAGTTGGTAGTGAAAAATATTGATAGTCAAACACTCAAAATATCCTCCCTCTTAACAAAATCTAAAAAAGCAAGGGTGATAGTATCGCCGGTTACTTTTTTAATAGTAGTGGTTTTTGTTTACGTTACAACATGTATAATATGCAACATTACAAAATATAAAAAATAAAAATATGGAAAATAAATCAATATAACTTTATTTTAAATCCATCGAATGATTTTCGACATTGATATATAGTCATCGATCCTCAACGGATAATTTAATCGTGACGGTTTGTTAATCCCGTAATCTTTTGAATCGTTTTAGTCGTGACGGTTTGGCGATTCAAAAATATCATAAATTTATAACAAAAAAATAATAACGTAAAATCTATTTTTTTTTTTAAAAAGGATTAGCTGAGTTGAGACAGCTTGTTAATCCCATAATCTTTTGAATTATTTTAGCCGTGACGGCTTGGTGATTCAAAATTTATAATAAAAAATAATAACGTCAAACCTATTTTTAGAAGAATTAGCTGAGCTGAGACAGCTTGTTAATCCCATAACTTTTGAATCATTTTAGCCGTGACAGCTTGGTAGTTCAAAATTTCCTGCATAATATACAATAATAAAAATAAAAATTATTGAAATAAATATAAATCATCAAAGCCTAAACTTTCCAATAACTTTCTTTAAAATTACTTTCAAAAGTAAAATCAATTAACACACAAACATTTTCTACATAACGACGTAGCTTTGAATTCTTCACTGCACTGGAGGATACATCGAAGCGGAACCATTTTCGCCAAGCTAAAATAAAATTTTAATAATTTAGCCTTCTCATTTCTTAAATAATTATAATTATTTTTTTAATGGATAAAACAAATATTTTTAAAAGCTATTAACAATTCGCACAATTAATTTAATGTAGCCATTTCACCATTTTCTCTATTCTCCACCAAATCACTTGATTTTGGTGTTGAAATCTATTGTAAACAACCTTCTAGATCCATTGGTAACACTTAGAAGCCATGAAACCACCTCCTTGACCGCGTTTTTGGGCAAAAACAGATCCGACCCATAGTGTTCATGGAGCTTTCTTGGAGGTTTTGATCTTCTAATGGTTTAGTGAAGCCTTGGTGGTGTTCCTACACTTGATGGTGAGTATATTTGTGGTATTTTTATGGTTGGATTCATAGATCTAGGAATTTATGCTTTAAACCTTTGATTTTAGATGTGTGATGATAGAGAGCTCAAATGGAAAAATGCTATTAGATGAAAATGCCTTAGAATGATGCATGAAAGCTAGAAATGCTATGATAAATTTTGGTGAAAAAGTTAGGTTTTTAACTTAGGAAATTTTGGGTTGAGTTTCATAATTTTGTGAAATTGGCATGTGGT
>JAVKPL010006118.1:0-25303 GCA_032173675.1 Gastrolobium villosum | reverse complement strand
CCGTTTTCGACGGATACATTTTTCGTCAAAATCTTCGACGGAATCCATTTTTCGTCGAAAAACTTCATAAAATCAATTTCTTTTGCATTTATTTTATTCATCCATTTTCGACGAATTCATTTTCCTTCAAAAATCTTCGACGGAATCCATTTTCCGTCGAAAAACTTCACAAAATCAATTTCTTTTGCATTTATTTTATTCATCCATTTTCGACGGAATTTTTTTTCATTTTCCGTCAAAAACTTCACAAAATCAATTTCTTTTGCATTTATTTTATTCATCCATTTTCGACCGAATTCCATTTTCCGTCGAAAAATTCACAAAATCAATTTCTTTTGCAATCATCCATTTTCGACGAATTTCATTTTCCGTCAAAAAACTTCACAAAATCAATTTCTTTTGCATTTATTTTATTCAATTTTCGACGGAATTCATTTTCCGTCAAAAATCTTCGACGGAATCCATTTTCCGTCGAAAAACTTCACAAAATCAATTTCTTTTGCATTTATTTTATTCATCCATTTTCGACGGAATTCATTTTCCGTCAAAAATCTTCGACGGAATCCATTTTCCAACGAAAAACTTCATAAAATCAATTTCTTTTGCGTTTATTTTATTCATCCATTTTCGATGGAATTCATTTTCCGTCAAAAATCTTCGACGGAATCCATTTTCCGTCAAAAATCTTCTATGGAATCCATTTTCCGTCGAAAAACTTCACAAAATCAATTTCTTTTGGATTTATTTTATTCATCTGTTTCGACGGAATTTGTTTTCCGTCGAAAAACTTCACAAAATCAATTTCTTTTGCATTAATTTAATTCATCCATTTTCGATGGAATACATTTTCCGTCAAAAATCTTCGACGGAATCCATTTTCCGTCGAAAAACTTCACAAAACCAATTTCTTTTGCATTTATTTTATTCATCCATTTTCGACGGAATCCGTTTTCAGTCGAAAATCGTCACAAAATCAATTTCTTTTGCATTTATTTTATTCATCCGTTTTCGATGGAATTCATTTTCCGTCAAAAGTCTTCGACGGAATCCATTTTCCGTTAAAAATCTTCTACGGAATCCATTTTCCGTCGAAAAACTTCACAAAATAAATTTCTTTTGCATTTATTTTATTCATCCGTTTTCGACGGAATTTCTTTTCCGTCGAAAAACTTCACAAAATCAATTTCTTTTGCATTTATTTTATTCATCCGTTTTCGACGGAATACATTTTTCGTCAAAAATCTTCGACGGAATCCTTTTTTCGTCGAAAAACTTCATAAAATCAATTTCTTTTGCATTTATTTTATTCATCCATTTTCGACGGAATTCATTTTCCGTCAAAAATCTTCGACGGAATCTATTTTCCGTCAAAAAACTTCACAAAATCAATTTCTTTTGCATTTATTTTATTCATCCGTTTTCGACGGAATTCATTTTCTGTCAAAAATCTTCGACGGAATCCATTTTCCATCAAAAATCTTCTACGAAATTCATTTTCCGTCGAAAAACTTCAAAAAATCAATTTCTTTTGCATTTATTTTATTAATCCGTTTTCGACGCAATTCTTTTTCCGTCGAAAAACATCACAAAATCAATTTGTTTTGCATTTATTTATTCATCCGTTTTCGACGGAATACATTTTCCGTCAAAAATCTTCGACCGAATCCATTTTCCGTCGAAAAACTTCACAAAATCAATTTCTTTTGCATTTATTTTATTCATCCGTTTTCGATGGAATTCATTTTCCATCAAAAATCTTCGACGGAATCCATTTTCCGTCGAAAAACTTCACAAAATCAATTTCTTTTGCATTTATTTTATTCATCCGTTTTCGACAGAATTTGTTTTCCGTCGAAAAACTTCACAAAATCATTTTATTTCACATTTATTTTATTCAGCCGTTTTCGACGGAATACATTTTTCGTCAAAAATCTTCGACGGAATACATTTTGCGTCGAAAAACTTGATAAAATCAATTTCTTTTGCATTTATTTTATTCATCCATTTTCTACGGAATTCATTTTCCGTCAAAAATCTTCGACGGAATACAATTTTCGTCGAAAAACTTGATAAAATCAATTTCTTTTGCATTTATTTTATTCATCCGTTTTCGACGGAATTCATTTTCCGTCAAAAATCTTCGACGTCAAAAATCTTCGACGAAATCCATTTTCCGTCGAAAAACATCCCAAAATCAATTTCTTTTGCATTTATTTTATTAATCCGTTTTCGACGCAATTCTTTTTCCGTCGAAAAACATCACAAAATCAATTTGTTTTGCATTTATTTATTCATCCGTTTTCGACGGAATACATTTTCCGTCAAAAATCTTCGACCGAATCCATTTTCCGTCGAAAAACTTCACAAAATCAATTTCTTTTGCATTTATTTTATTCATCCGTTTTCGATGGAATTCATTTTCCATCAAAAATCTTCGACGGAATCCATTTTCCGTCGAAAAACTTCACAAAATCAATTTCTTTTGCATTTATTTTATTCATCCGTTTTCGACAGAATTTGTTTTCCGTCGAAAAACTTCACAAAATCATTTTATTTCACATTTATTTTATTCAGCCGTTTTCGACGGAATACATTTTTCGTCAAAAATCTTCGACGGAATACATTTTGCGTCGAAAAACTTGATAAAATCAATTTCTTTTGCATTTATTTTATTCATCCATTTTCTACGGAATTCATTTTCCGTCAAAAATCTTCGACGGAATACAATTTTCGTCGAAAAACTTGATAAAATCAATTTCTTTTGCATTTATTTTATTCATCCGTTTTCGACGGAATTCATTTTCCGTCAAAAATCTTCGACGAAATCCATTTTCCGTCGAAAAACATCCCAAAATCAATTTCTTTTGCATTTATTTTATTAATCCGTTTTCGACGAAATACATTTTCCGTCAAAAATCTTCGACCGAATCCATTTTCCGTCGAAAAACTTCACAAAATCAATTTCTTTTGCATTTATTTTATTCATCCGTTTTCGATGGAATTCATTTTCCGTCAAAAATCTTCGACGGAATCCATTTTCCGTCAAAAATCTTCACAAAAACAATTTCTTTTGCATTTATTTTATTCATCCATTTTCGACGGAATTTCTTTTCCGTCGAAAAACTTCACAAAATCAATTGCTTTTGCATTTATTTTATTCATCCGTTTGCGACGGAATACATTTTCGTCAAAAATGTTTGACGGAATCCATTTTTCATAGAAAAACTTCATAAAATCAATTTCTTATGCATTTATTTTATTCATCCATTTTCGACAGAATTCATTTTCCGTCAAAAATCTTCGACGGAATCCCTTTTCCGTCGAAAAACTTCACAAAATGAATTTCTTTTGCATTTATTTTATTCATCCGTTTTCGACGGAATTTGTTTTCCGTCGAAAAACTTCACAAAATCAATTTCTTTTGCATTTATTTTATTCATCCGTTTTCGACGGAATACATTTTTCGTCAAAAATGTTCGACGGAATCCATTTTTCATCGAAAAACTTCATAAAATCAATTTCTTTTACATTTATTTTATTCATCCATTTTCGATGGAATTCATTTTCCTTCAAAAATCTTCGACGGAATCCTTTTTCCGTCGAAAAACTTCACAAAATCAATTTCTTTTGCATTTATTTTATTCATCTGTTTTCGACGGTATTTGTTTTCCGTCGAAAAACTTCACAAAATCAATATATTTTGCATTTATTTTATTCATCCGTTTTCGACGGAATACATTTTTCGTCAAAAATCTTCGACGGAATACATTTTGCGTCGAAAAACTTGATGAAATCAATTTCTTTTGCTTTTATTTTATTCATCCATTTTCGTCGGAATTCATTTTCCGTCAAAAATTCATAAAATCAATTTCTTTTGCATTTATTTTATTCATCCATTTTCGACGGTATTCGTTTTCCGTCCAAAATCTTCGACGGAATCCATTTTCCGTCGAAAAACATCACAAAATCAATTTCTTTTGCATTTATTTTATTCATCCATGTTCGATGGAATTTATTTTCCGTCAAAAATCTTCGACGGAATCCATTTTCCATCAAAAATCTTCACAAAATCAATTTCTTTTGCATTTATTTTATTCATCCGTTTTCGACGGAATTTGTTTTCCGTCGAAAAACTTCACAAAATCAATTTCTTTTGCATTTATTTTATTCATCCGTTTTCGACGGAATACATTTTTCGTCAAAAATGTTCGACGGAATCCATTTTTCATCGAAAAACTTCATAAAATCAATTTCTTTTACATTTATTTTATTCATCCATTTTCGACGGAATTCATTTTCCTTCAAAAATCTTCGACGGAATCCTTTTTCCGTCGAAAAACTTCACAAAATCAATTTCTTTTGCATTTATTTTATTCATCCATTTTCGACGGAATTCATTTTCCGTCAAAAATCTTCGACGGAATCCATTTTCCGTCGAAAAAATTCACAAAATCAATTTCTTTTGCATTTATTTTATTCATCCGTTTTCGACGGAATTCATTTTCCGTCAAAAAATCAATTTATTTTGCATTTATTTTATTCATCCGTTTTCGAAGAATCCATTTTCCGTCAAAAATCTTCTACGGAATCCATTTTCCGTCGAAAAACTTCACAAAATCAATTTCTTTTGCATTTATTTTATTCATCCGTTTTCGACGGAATTCATTTTCCGTCAAAAATCTTCGACGGAATCCATTTTCAGTCGAAAAACTTCACAAAATCAATTTCTTTTGCATTTATTTTATTCATCCGTTTTCGACGGAATACATTTTCTGTCAAAAATCTTCGACGGAATCCATTTTGCGTCGAAAATCTCACAAAATCAATTTTCTTTGCATTTATTTTATTAATCCGTTTTTGACGAAATCCTTTTTCCGTCGAAAAATTTCACAAAATCAATTTCTTTTGCATTTATTTTAGTCATCCGTTTTCGACGGAATACATTTTTCGTCAAAAATCTTCGACAGAATCCATTTTTCGTCGAAAAACTTCATCAAATCAATTTCTATTGCATTTATTTTATTCATCCATTTTCGACAGAATTCATTTTCTGTCAAAAATCTTCGACGGAATCCATTTTCCGTCGAAAAACTTCGCAAAATCAATTTCTTTTGCATTTATTTTATTCATCCGTTTTCGACGGAATTCATTTTCCGTCAAAAATCTTCACAAAATCAATTTCTTTTGCATTTATTTTATTATTCCGTTTTCAACGAAATTCTTTTTCTGTCGAAAAACTTCACAAAATCAATTTCTTTTGCATTTATTTTATTTATCCATTTTCGACGGAATTCATTTTCCGTCAAAAATCTTCGACGGAATCCATTTTCCGTCGAAAAACTTCCCAAAATCAATTTCTTTTGCATTTATTTTATTCATCCGTTTTCGACGGAATACATTTTTCGTCAAAAATCTTCGACGGAATCCATTTTCCAACGAAAAACTTCATAAAATCAATTTCTTTTGCATTTATTTTATTCATCCATTTTCGACGGAATTCATTTTCCGTCAAAAATCTTTTACGGAATCCATTTTCCGTCGAAAAACTTCACAAAATCAATTTCTTTTGGATTTATTTTATTCATCTTTTTTCGACGGAATTTGTTTTCCGTCGAAAAACTTCACAAAATCAATTTCTTTTGCATTAATTTAATTCATCCATTTTCGATGGAATACATTTTCCGTCAAAAATCTTCGACGGAATCCATTTTCCGTCGAAAAACTTCACAAAACCAATTTCTTTTGCATTTATTTTATTCATCCATTTTCGACGGAATCCGTTTTCAGTCGAAAATCGTCACAAAATCAATTTCTTTTGCATTTATTTTATTCATCCGTTTTCGATGGAATTCATTTTCCGTCAAAAGTCTTCGACGGAATCCATTTTCCGTTAAAAATCTTCTACGGAATCCATTTTCCGTCGAAAAACTTCACAAAATAAATTTCTTTTGCATTTATTTTATTCATCCGTTTTCGACGGAATTTCTTTTCCGTCGAAAAACTTCACAAAATCAATTTCTTTTGCATTTATTTTATTCATCCGTTTTCGACGGAATACATTTTTCGTCAAAAATCTTCGACGGAATCCTTTTTTCGTCGAAAAACTTCATAAAATCAATTTCTTTTGCATTTATTTTATTCATCCATTTTCGACGGAATTCATTTTCCGTCAAAAATCTTCGACGGAATCTATTTTCCGTCGAAAAACTTCACAAAATCAATTTCTTTTGCATTTATTTTATTCATCCGTTTTCGACGGAATTCATTTTCTGTCAAAAATCTTCGACGGAATCCATTTTCCATCAAAAATCTTCTACGAAATTCATTTTCCGTCGAAAAACTTCAAAAAATCAATTTCTTTTGCATTTATTTTATTAATCCGTTTTCGACGCAATTCTTTTTCCGTCGAAAAACATCACAAAATCAATTTGTTTTGCATTTATTTATTCATCCGTTTTCGACGGAATACATTTTCCGTCAAAAATCTTCGACCGAATCCATTTTCCGTCGAAAAACTTCACAAAATCAATTTCTTTTGCATTTATTTTATTCATCCGTTTTCGATGGAATTCATTTTCCGTCAAAAATCTTCGACGGAATCCATTTTCCGTCGAAAAACTTCACAAAATCAATTTCTTTTGCATTTATTTTATTCATCCGTTTTCGACAGAATTTGTTTTCCGTCGAAAAACTTCACAAAATCATTTTATTTCGCATTTATTTTATTCAGCCGTTTTCGACGGAATACATTTTTCGTCAAAAATCTTCGACGGAATACATTTTGCGTCGAAAAACTTGATAAAATCAATTTCTTTTGCATTTATTTTATTCATCCATTTTCTACGGAATTCATTTTCCGTCAAAAATCTTCGACGGAATACAATTTTCGTCGAAAAACTTGATAAAATCAATTTCTTTTGCATTTATTTTATTCATCCGTTTTCGACGGAATTCATTTTCCGTCAAAAATCTTCGACGAAATCCATTTTCCGTCGAAAAACATCCCAAAATCAATTTCTTTTGCATTTATTTTATTAATCCGTTTTCGACGAAATACATTTTCCGTCAAAAATCTTCGACCGAATCCATTTTCCGTCGAAAAACTTCACAAAATCAATTTCTTTTGCATTTATTTTATTCATCCGTTTTCGATGGAATTCATTTTCCGTCAAAAATCTTCGACGGAATCCATTTTCCGTCAAAAATCTTCACAAAATCAATTTCTTTTGCATTTATTTTATTCATCCGTTTGCGACGGAATACATTTTCGTCAAAAATGTTCGACGGAATCCATTTTTCATAGAAAAACTTCATAAAATCAATTTCTTATGCATTTATTTTATTCATCCATTTTCGACAGAATTCATTTTCCGTCAAAAATCTTCGACGGAATCCCTTTTCCGTCGAAAAACTTCACAAAATGAATTTCTTTTGCATTTATTTTATTCATCCGTTTTCGACGGAATTTGTTTTCCGTCGAAAAACTTCACAAAATCAATTTCTTTTGCATTTATTTTATTCATCCGTTTTCGACGGAATACATTTTTCGTCAAAAATGTTCGACGGAATCCATTTTTCATCGAAAAACTTCATAAAATCAATTTCTTTTACATTTATTTTATTCATCCATTTTCGATGGAATTCATTTTCCTTCAAAAATCTTCGACGGAATCCTTTTTCCGTCGAAAAACTTCACAAAATCAATTTCTTTTGCATTTATTTTATTCATCTGTTTTCGACGGTATTTGTTTTCCGTCGAAAAACTTCACAAAATCAATATATTTTGCATTTATTTTATTCATCCGTTTTCGACGGAATACATTTTTCGTCAAAAATCTTCGACGGAATACATTTTGCGTCGAAAAACTTGATGAAATCAATTTCTTTTGCTTTTATTTTATTCATCCATTTTCGTCGGAATTCATTTTCCGTCAAAAATTCATAAAATCAATTTCTTTTGCATTTATTTTATTCATCCATTTTCGACGGTATTCGTTTTCCGTCCAAAATCTTCGACGGAATCCATTTTCCGTCGAAAAACATCACAAAATCAATTTCTTTTGCATTTATTTTATTCATCCATGTTCGATGGAATTTATTTTCCGTCAAAAATCTTCGACGGAATCCATTTTCCATCAAAAATCTTCACAAAATCAATTTCTTTTGCATTTATTTTATTCATCCGTTTTCGACGGAATTTGTTTTCCGTCGAAAAACTTCACAAAATCAATTTCTTTTGCATTTATTTTATTCATCCGTTTTCGACGGAATACATTTTTCGTCAAAAATGTTCGACGGAATCCATTTTTCATCGAAAAACTTCATAAAATCAATTTCTTTTACATTTATTTTATTCATCCATTTTCGACGGAATTCATTTTCCTTCAAAAATCTTCGACGGAATCCTTTTTCCGTCGAAAAACTTCACAAAATCAATTTCTTTTGCATTTATTTTATTCATCCATTTTCGACGGAATTCATTTTCCGTCAAAAATCTTCGACATAATCCATTTTCCGTCGAAAAACTTCACAAAATCAATTTCTTTTGCATTTATTTTATTCATCCGTTTTCGACGGAATTTGTTTTCCGTCGAAAAACTTCACAAAATCAATTTATTTTGCATTTATTTTATTCATCCGTTTTCGACGGAATACATTTTTCGTCAAAAATCTTCGACGGAATACATTTTGCGTCGAAAAACTTGATAAAATCAATTTCTTTTGCATTTATTTTATTCATCCATTTTCGACGGAATTCATTTTCCGTCAAAAATCTTCGACGGAATACAATTTTCGTCGAAAAACTTGATAAAATCAATTTCTTTTGCATTTATTTTATTCATCCGTTTTCGACGGAATTCATTTTCTGTCAAAAATCTTCGACGGAATCCATTTTCCATCAAAAATCTTCTACGAAATTCATTTTTTTGTCGAAAAACTTCAAAAAAATCAATTTCTTTTGCATTTGTTTTATTAATCCGTTTTCGACGCAATTCTTTTTCCGTCGAAAAACTTCACAAAATCAATTTCTTTTGCATTTATTTTATTCATCCGTTTTCGACGGAATACATTTTCCGTCAAAAATCTTCGACCGAATCCATTTTCCATCGAAAAACTTCACAAAATCAATTTCTTTTGCATTTATTTTATTAATCCATTTTCGATGGAATTCATTTTCCGTCAAAAATCTTCGACGGAATCCATTTTCCGTCAAAAGTCTTCTACGGAATCCATTTTCCGTCGAAAAACTTCAAAAAATCAATTTCTTTTGCATTTATTTTATTATTCCGTTTTCAACGAAATTCTTTTTCTGTCGAAAAACTTCACAAAATCAATTTCTTTTGCATTTATTTTATTTATCCATTTTCGACGGAATTCATTTTCCGTCAAAAATCTTCGACGGAATCCATTTTCCGTCGAAAAACTTCACAAAATCAATTTCTTTTGCATTTTTTTTATTCATCCGCTTTCGGTGAAGTTCATTTTCCGTCAAAAATCTTCGACGGAATCCATTTTCCGTCGAAAAACTTCCCAAAATCAATTTCTTTTGCATTTATTTTATTCATCCGTTTTCGACGGAATACATTTTTCGTCAAAAATCTTCGACGGAATCCATTTTCCAACGAAAAACTTCATAAAATCAATTTCTTTTGCGTTTATTTTATTCATCCATTTTCGATGGAATTCATTTTCCGTCAAAAATCTTCGACGGAATCCATTTTCCGTCAAAAATCTTCTATGGAATCCATTTTTCGTCGAAAAACTTCACAAAATCAATTTCTTTTGGATTTATTTTATTCATCTTTTTTCGACGGAATTTGTTTTCCGTCGAAAAACTTCACAAAATTAATTTCTTTTGCATTAATTTAATTCATCCATTTTCGATGGAATACATTTTCCGTCAAAAATCTTCGACGGAAGCCATTTTCCGTCAAAAAACTTCACAAAACCAATTTCTTTTGCATTTATTTTATTCATCCATTTTCGACGGAATCCGTTTTCAGTCGAAAATCGTCACAAAATCAATTTCTTTTGCATTTATTTTATTCATCCGTTTTCGTTGGAATTCATTTTCCATCAAAAGTCTTCGACGGAATCCATTTTCCGTTAAAAATCTTCTACGGAATCCATTTTCCGTCGAAAAACTTCACAAAATAAATTTCTTTTGCATTTATTTTATTCATCCGTTTTCGACGGAATTTGTTTTCCGTCGAAAAACTTCACAAAATCAATTTCTTTTGCATTTATTTTTTTCATCCGTTTTCGACGGAATACATTTTTCGTCAAAAATCTTCGACGGAATCCTTTTTTCGTCGAAAAACTTCATAAAATCAATTTCTTTTGCATTTATTTTATTCATCCATTTTCGACGGAATTCATTTTCCATCAAAAATCTTCGACGGAATCTATTTTCCGTCGAAAAACTTCACAAAATCAATTTCTTTTGCATTTATTTTATTCATCCGTGTAACGCCCTCCCTTGTATGCATCCAAGAGAGTCGTTTGCTAAGCGGAATTAGAGTCGTTAACGTCACATGAGCTAACAAAGCAGTATACAAATCCGTATAAAAATTTTCTACACTTAAATTCTTTTCATAAAGGTTTTCCAAAATAGCTGCGGTTCGTAAAAGTTCCAAATAACATAAAGATGATAAGGACTACAGTCATCCAAGAGTATCAAAACATTAATCATTACAGTCATCCATTTAAACAAACAGCAACAGAGATAGTCCACGCATCAGCAATCAACAGCAAAATATCACTTCTTCAGGTGCGTTTATGTCCTCCTGCCATTTAGGAAAATAGCAGCCCCGAAGGGGTGAGAATAATCCCAGTAGTGTGGCAATAAAACCAATAATATAACATTATTAACTAGGCACAAAATCATAAACAGTCACTTCAACATATCCTTGTTCCTTTTCCCTTTTATCATATTCATATATTGCGTATATAACGCCTTTCCTTTGCGCTTTTAGCACCGTCGTGCGCGCACTTCACAGTGGAATCAAATATACCCTTGGCACCTGAGCTCCATATGGATTCCATCTGTGGGCCTATGCGGACTGATGCCAAGTGTCCCATACCCCGGTACCTTGGGGATGCCTATATGATGCTTGCTCAAACACATGGTCCTGTACATAACTATTCTACACAAGGCCTATATGATCTTGATACATGTATGTCATGCTATGCTTTCACACACAAGGCGTAAAAATGCGGTATGATGTAAGATGCATGCTTATATACCTTTCATATGCGTTATGCTGCCACATAACGTCTTTACCTCATAGTCATATAGCCATCACGGCACATTTTTGGCAGTTTCCTTTCATTATAATGGAACATAATATTTTTACGGCATATGGAGCATCATGTCATAATTCTATACCAGTAGTCAATAGTCACATTAGGCATCATCGCCTGACACTTACCTTTGCGTGCCTTAAATATTACCAACAGCAGCGAGGTATCTCACTTCTTAAGCGCACCTAAATCATTTACAACTAATCATTTACAGTGGCTATTTACAGCAGCAAAACAGTGAGCATACAGCAGCAAAACAGTGAGCATTTACAGCAGCAAAACAGTGAGCATACAGCAGCAAAACAGTGAGCATACAGCAGCAAACAGTGAGCATTTACAGCAGCAAAACAGTGAGCATACAGCAGCAAAACAGTGAGCATTTACAGCAGCAAAACAGTGAGCATACAGCAGCAAAACAGTGAGCATTTACAGCAGCAAAACAGTGAGCATTTACAGCAGTAAAATAGTGAGCATACAGCAGCAAAACAGTGAGCATACAGCAGCAAAACAGTGTGCATTTACAGCAGTAAAACAGTGAGCACACAGCAGCAAAATAGTGAGCATTTACAGCAGCAAAACAGTGACGTTTTAAACAGAAACAGTGGCGTTTTAAAACAGAAACAGTGGCGTTTTTAAAACAGAAACAGTGGCACTTTGAACTTCCAAAACAGTGGCATAAATCTTGGTTTTTGGACATTGAAACAGTGGCATATCATGGATTAAAACAGTGACATTTGATGCATAAAAACAGTGGCATTTTATGCTTATAAACAGTGGCATATGATGACTAAAACAGTGGCATGTAATGTGCAGAAACAGTGGCATGTAATGTGCAGAAACAGTGGCTTTTAAGTGCAGAAACAATGGCTTTTAAGTGCAGAAACAGTGGCTTTTAGGTGCAGAAACAGTGGCATATAATGGTGATTTTTGAGGGACCGAAACAGTGGCATTTCACCTTCAAAACAGTGGCACATCAAACCGAAACAGTGGCACATTTCTTCTTTAAAACAGTGGCATTTCATAGTGGCATAAGCTTAAACATAACCATAAGATTTTTATGCATACACTTCATCATGAAATGACTCCATACTTATACTTTTATCATGCTCAACCAAGGATCCAAAGCAACACATATACAAGGAGACATTTAAGCACACTTACATGGCTACACAAAGAAAGAGTTCTAAGTTCAAGGCCTACCTCTTGTAGCACACACTTCACCACACCCTTCTAACTCTACTTCACAACAAGTCCTCTCTTCCTAGGAGGTCCTATGCGCATGAATGGTGAGGGGAACACCTTAGGACAGCTTCCAAGTAAGAAGAACAAAGCTGGACAGTGAGGGAATGTGAGGAGGAAACTTACTCTTGCTTGGAGGTCTAGAGTCACGGTTGAGGTGAGGGAAGGAGGAAGTTGGTTTTGACAAGGTCTTCTTGCTCCAAGGAGGCTTGTTGGTGCGGCTTAGAGAGTGAGGAGGAGGAGGGGATGTTGGCTGCACTTGCACATGAAGCCAACCCCCTCTCCATGCACACATATATAGGGAAAGTGAGGGAAAATTGCCATGATTAACTATCATGAAAAAAATTCAGATTTCTTTGAGAGGATGGGCTGCAAAAGCTTGCCAAAAATCTGCACAATGCAGTCTCATGATGGAGAGTGTAAGTGGTTATCCAAGTCAACAAGTTATGCAGTTTTGGTGACACAAGAAATCTGCACAAAGGTCCCTCCCATGTGCGCCTAAATGGAGAAGTATGCAGCCTAAATTCATGCTCAAAGGTCCATGTGTCTTCCATGCAATAAAATTGAAATCAAGTGTGCAAAAGTCAAGGTGAGGTGGCGGTTGAACATGAAGGAATTTGGCAGATTTTTCTAAGTGTAATCCACCCACTTGTGCGCATAAATGAGAAGGAAAACATCTAGCCAAGTGGTTGTTCCTTGATGCACAAGACACCCTAATTGGGCAAGGCTTAGGGGAAATAAGAATGGTTACAACTTTGGGCTGAATTAGCTTGATCCAAGAGCCATCCTTGGGCCATTGGCCACACACACAAAAGGATCCAATCACAAATCCAATATCAACTAGTCCACACACACACACACTAGCCCACATCCAAACACTAATGCCTTCTAACACACACTCACATTACTCATAAGATTAAATTCACATGTCTACATATGTACCCTCCTAAGATTTAATTTAATTAATTACCTTAGTCTTATCCAAGGGTTAAAGGTTATACAATTCACAAGCCACTACACATAAACCATACATCCGAATTCTACACATGTACACATAGCCTATAGTACTTATGTATTTTACTAAATATGCGGGATGTTACACTCTCCCCACCAAACAGGAATTTTGTCCGCAAAATAAACTTACTTAAGAGCTAAACAGTTCTGGATAGCGTTTCTGAACGTCGTCCTCGCGCTCCCAAGTGGCTTCAGCTGCCGATCTGTTGTTCCATAATACCTTCACCAAAGGAATCTCTTTAGAACGGAGTCGCTTGACGGATCTTTCAAGAATTTGGAACGGTTGTACTTGATAAGTCAGATTTTCTTTCAGTTCCACTTCTTCCGGCTGTAACACGTGAGATGGATCAGAGAGGTACCTACGTAGCTGTGACACATGAAATACATTGTGAATTCCTGACAGATTGGGTGGTAAAGCCAACCGGTATGCAGACCCTCCAATCCGGTCCATAATCAGATACGGTCCTAAGTATCGTGGACTTAACTTCTTTACTCCCATTCTCCTTCCGAGTCCCGATGTAGGTGTGATTCTCAAAAATACATGGTCTCCGACTTCGAAAGATAGAGGCTTATGACGCTTGTCGTAATAACTCTTCTGTCTGGCCTGAGCCCGCTGCATATTCTCCCGAATCTTCTTTACTTGTTCGGATGTTTCTTGAATTAGATCAGGTCCTAACATACTTCGCTCACCCACTTCAGTCCAACATAAAGGGGATCTGCATTTTCTCCCATACAGAGCTTCATACGGTGCCATCTGAATGCTGGAATGGTAACTGTTGTTGTAAGCGAACTCAATCAAAGAAAGATAACTATCCCAGCTGCCTCCTAACTCCAAAACACATGCTCGCAGCATGTCCTCTAAGGCTTGAATGGTGCGTTCCGTCTGGCCATCGGTCTGCGGATGATAAGCAGTACTCAACCTCAATTGGGTCCCTAATGCTCTTTGAAAGGATTCCCAAAACTTAGATGTAAACTTGGGATCGCGATCACTGACAATACTCGTAGGAACTCCGTGCAGCTTCACAATCTCCTGCAGATAAATTCTAGCAAGCCTCTCTGTATCATATGTGGTTCTAACACGCAAGAAATGAGCTGACTTCGTTAAACGATCAACAATCACCCAGATAGAATCATATCCTTCTCGCGTCCGAGGGAGTCCAACTACAAAATCCATCGAAATACTGTCCCACTTCCATTCGGGAATCTCCAAAGGTTGAAGAAGTCCCGACGGTTTCTGATGTTCGTACTTCACCTTCTGACAAGTTAAGCATCGAGATACATACTCCGCAATATCACGCTTCATACCCGGCCACCAAAACGAGGTCTTCAAATCATGGTACATCTTCGTGGATCCAGGGTGAACTGCGTACTTACCCTTGTGAGCCTCCTGTATAACTTCTTGCTTCAACTCTTCATTCGGCACAACCAGCCGTCCTTGGAATCTCCAGACATCATTCTCATCCTTTACTACCTCTTGGTTACCAACCAACTAACGGACTAACTCTTCATCTTTCTGAGCCTCCTTAATTCTACTGATCAAGTTATTCTCCACTTTTATATTTCCCAATTTTATGCTACTTCCTCTCTCGTCTACCGATAAGTTCAAATCTCGAAAGGCCTCAAACAGCTTCAATTCTTCCATCATCAGAGTTGCAGTGTGCAGTGTCTTCCTGCTCAGGGCGTCAGCTACCACGTTTGCCTTTCCTGGGTGGTACTTAAGTTCAAAATCGTAGTCCTTCAGAAATTCCATCCACCGACGTTGCCGCATATTCAGCTCCTTCTGATCGAACAAGTACTTCAAACTCTTATGATCGCTGAACACGTCAAACTGCGAACCATACAAGTGGTGCCTCCAGATTTTAAGTGCGAACACTATAGCTGCTAACTCCAAATCGTGCGTAGGATAGTTTTCTTCGTGAGGCTTCAGTTGTCGAGATGCATAAGCTACTGCCATACGGTCCTGCATCAACACGCATCCAAGTCCTTTCAGCGACGCATCGCAGTATACTTCGAACCTTCGGGTAGGATCCGGAATCGTGAGTACGGGAGCACTCGTCAATCTGCTCTTTAGCTCCAAGAAACATTCTTCACAGGCTTCAGTCCACTCAAAAGGCTTATCCTTCCGAGTGAGACGAGTAAGGGGTTGCACTATCTGAGAGAAATTCTGGATGAACCTTCGATAGTATCCAGCCAGACCTAAGAAACTTCTTACTTCAGTGACAGTCTTGGGTCGTTCCCAATTCATGACAGCTTCAACTTTGCTGGGGTCCACCGCGATACCTTCCGATGAAATGACATGGCCCAGAAACTGGACCTCTTTAAGCCAAAACTCGCACTTCGACCATTTCGCGTACAACTGCTTCTCCTTCAAGACTTGCAAGACAATCCTCAGATGTTCCGCGTGCAGCTCTTCATTAGCCGAGTAAATCAGGATATCATCAATAAACACAATAACGAACTGATCAAGAAACGGGCGGAAGATGCGGTTCATGTAGTCCATGAATACCGCTGGAGCATTCGTCAGTCCGAATGGGATCACCTGATATTCGTAGTGCCCATAACGAGTCCTAAAAGCTATTTTCGGAATATCCTCCGGTTTGACCCGGATCTGATGGTATCCCGATCGTAAGTCTATCTTGGAAAAGACTCTGGCTCCTCTCAGCTGGTCCATCAAATCGTCGATCCTCGGTAGCGGATACTTATTCTTCACCGTTACTTTGTTCAGCTGGCGGTAATCTACACACAGACGTAAACTTCCATCCTTCTTCTTAATCAAGATGGCTGGAGCACCCCATGGGGAAGTACTCGGTCTGATGAATTCCTTTGCCAAAAGCTCTTCTATTTGCTTCTTCAACTCGCGCAGTTCCAGAGGTGCCATACGATACGGGGCAATGGAGATTGGTCCGACTCCAGGAACAAGTTCGATCGAAAATTCTATTTCCCTATGAGGAGGCAATCGAGGTATTTCATCCGGGAATACCTCCTCGAATTCTCTAACTACAGGTATATTCTGAATTGGATTGTCAACCGAGGTCTCAGCCTCGATCGACAGAAGATACCCTGCTGCTCCCTTGCGGAGCTCTTTTCTAACTTGCAATAAGGAAATGAGAGAGAAAGGTTGAAAATTACCATCTTTCGCAGGAACAACGACTTTCCCCGCTCGACAGTCCAATGTTATCCCGTTTTCCGTCAACCAGTCCATACCGATAATCACATCGAAGTTGAATACCGGCAGGACCACCAAATTAACTGTGTACGTGTTCCCTTCATACTGCAAGGTAACACCTCTGCAGATCTCTGAGGCCGTGCACGATCCTTCAGTAGGTGTGCTGATGTGT
This sequence comes from Gastrolobium villosum, assembly GCA_032173675.1. Classification (NCBI taxonomy): domain Eukaryota; kingdom Viridiplantae; phylum Streptophyta; class Magnoliopsida; order Fabales; family Fabaceae; genus Gastrolobium; species Gastrolobium villosum. Next base: position 8,408 of record JAVKPL010006118.1, on the reverse strand, counting down.
AACTCATGAGGTAACGGGGTTGGGGTGATGCCTATTCTTAAGGCAGTATGCTTTGCCATAAAAGAGCCAGATGCTCCAGAATCAAAGATAACAGAAATTGGGTGACCATTCAGAGTGACATTACCTTTGATCAGGTTGGGAAACTTCTGCGCTTCATTTGCATCCAATGTGAATACCCGTGCTTGCGGAGGCTGTTGATCAGCGTTCTGGGGGCACTTGTAAGCAAAATGACCTTGCTGGCCGCATTTGAAGCATGCATTGTTGTTCTTGCGACAGACTCCAAAATGATTCTTTCCACAGGTGGCACAAACAGTCGTGCCCTGACGTCCAGTCGACGATTGACCCACCGTAAAGTTTCTCTTAAAATTTCCAGGCCGCGCCTGCAACGGCGTACCTCTGCCTCGACCCCTACCAGGTGCCGCCCTGAAGAATCTGCCTGCTCGGTTTCCTCCGTGGAACTGTGGTGGTGGCCTGTTCAAGTTCTTGGCCTCCAGAATGATTCCTTCTGCCTGACGACTCTGGTTGATGAGTTCCGGAAGTGTACGATTAGCCGTCGCCAAGATGAGCTTGCGAATTTCCGGGTGTAATCCGCTCTCGAACTTCTCCACCTGCCATTCTTCATCATAGATGTTCCGGTCAAAGTTGGCGTACTCGATCAGCTGCCCAAATTTTGCAATATACTCATTAACCGTCATGTTGCCCTGTCTAAGCGACAGCAGTTCAGTGTGCTTCATTCTTCTCATTGCCTTGGGAAAATACTTATCCAGAAATACTTGTCTGAACACGGCCCATGTTAGTTCCACGTCCTGAGCTCTCAGCAGAGCCCTCGCACCAGTCCACCATGTTAAAGCTTCTCCCATCAGCTGGTACGACGCGTACTCAGTCTTCTGCGCTTCCGGGCATGCCATGCGTTCAAAGATATGCTCGATCATCTGCAGCCACTTTGCTGCAGCCTCAGGGTTGTCCTCACCCTCGAAGGTAGGTGGTTGGAAGTTGCGGAAGTCTTTCAACCTCCGACGGGCAATTTCTTCTGCATTTTCATGCAGTGGGGGTTGGTTCTGATTCTGTTGCCTATGGTCGCGCCATTCTTGGCTCATATTCTGGATGAACGTTGCCAGTCCCCCAATGGTGGTGATAAGATCCTCTTCTGCATCGCCAGTCCTTCCCCGAGTTGAACCGCGACCACCCGCCATGATTCTGCACTCACAATACCAGGAAATGAGTTGATCAGGCTCACCGCAAGTTATTCATGGCAGCAGTCCCAAGTAGGTACTCGAGTTCAATTCGGACAAGTTAGCTATGCATCCGTGTCTTATCACAGAACAGTCTAAACCATCTAACTATCCTAGCTAACATATACTTAAACTATAGCACATTTAGACAGTCAATCAGCAGATAAACACAAACAGCAGTCAATTCAATCACACACAAGCAATTCCATGGACCAAACTGCTCTGATACCAATTAGTGTAACGCCCTCCCTTGTATGCATCCAAGAGAGTCGTTTGCTAAGCGGAATTAGAGTCGTTAACGTCACATGAGCTAACAAAGCAGTATACAAATCCGTATAAAAATTTTCTACACTTAAATTCTTTTCATAAAGGTTTTCCAAAATAGCTGCGGTTCGTAAAAGTTCCAAATAACATAAAGATGATAAGGACTACAGTCATCCAAGAGTATCAAAACATTAATCATTACAGTCATCCATTTAAACAAACAGCAACAGAGATAGTCCACGCATCAGCAATCAACAGCAAAATATCACTTCTTCAGGTGCGTTTATGTCCTCCTGCCATTTAGGAAAATAGCAGCCCCGAAGGGGTGAGAATAATCCCAGTAGTGTGGCAATAAAACCAATAATATAACATTATTAACTAGGCACAAAATCATAAACAGTCACTTCAACATATCCTTGTTCCTTTTCCCTTTTATCATATTCATATATTGCGTATATAACGCCTTTCCTTTGCGCTTTTAGCACCGTCGTGCGCGCACTTCACAGTGGAATCAAATATACCCTTGGCACCTGAGCTCCATATGGATTCCATCTGTGGGCCTATGCGGACTGATGCCAAGTGTCCCATACCCCGGTACCTTGGGGATGCCTATATGATGCTTGCTCAAACACATGGTCCTGTACATAACTATTCTACACAAGGCCTATATGATCTTGATACATGTATGTCATGCTATGCTTTCACACACAAGGCGTAAAAATGCGGTATGATGTAAGATGCATGCTTATATACCTTTCATATGCGTTATGCTGCCACATAACGTCTTTACCTCATAGTCATATAGCCATCACGGCACATTTTTGGCAGTTTCCTTTCATTATAATGGAACATAATATTTTTACGGCATATGGAGCATCATGTCATAATTCTATACCAGTAGTCAATAGCCACATTAGGCATCATCGCCTGACACTTACCTTTGCGTGCCTTAAATATTACCAACAGCAGCGAGGTATCTCACTTCTTAAGCGCACCTAAATCATTTACAACTAATCATTTACAGTGGCTATTTACAGCAGCAAAACAGTGAGCATACAGCAGCAAAACAGTGAGCATTTACAGCAGCAAAACAGTGAGCATACAGCAGCAAAACAGTGAGCATACAGCAGCAAACAGTGAGCATTTACAGCAGCAAAACAGTGAGCATACAGCAGCAAAACAGTGAGCATTTACAGCAGCAAAACAGTGAGCATACAGCAGCAAAACAGTGAGCATTTACAGCAGCAAAACAGTGAGCATTTACAGCAGTAAAATAGTGAGCATACAGCAGCAAAACAGTGAGCATACAGCAGCAAAACAGTGTGCATTTACAGCAGTAAAACAGTGAGCACACAGCAGCAAAACCGTGAGCATTTACAGCAGCAAAACAGTGACGTTTTAAACAGAAACAGTGGCGTTTTAAAACAGAAACAGTGGCGTTTTTAAAACAGAAACAGTGGCACTTTGAACTTCCAAAACAGTGGCATAAATCTTGGTTTTTGGACATTGAAACAGTGGCATATCATGGATTAAAACAGTGACATTTGATGCATAAAAACAGTGGCATTTTATGCTTATAAACAGTGGCATATGATGACTAAAACAGTGGCATGTAATGTGCAGAAACAGTGGCATGTAATGTGCAGAAACAGTGGCTTTTAAGTGCAGAAACAATGGCTTTTAAGTGCAGAAACAGTGGCTTTTAGGTGCAGAAACAGTGGCATATAATGGTGATTTTTGAGGGACCGAAACAGTGGCATTTCACCTTCAAAACAGTGGCACATCAAACCGAAACAGTGGCACATTTCTTCTTTAAAACAGTGGCATTTCATAGTGGCATAAGCTTAAACATAACCATAAGATTTTTATGCATACACTTCATCATGAAATGACTCCATACTTATACTTTTATCATGCTCAACCAAGGATCCAAAGCAACACATATACAAGGAGACATTTAAGCACACTTACATGGCTACACAAAGAAAGAGTTCTAAGTTCAAGGCCTACCTCTTGTAGCACACACTTCACCACACCCTTCTAACTCTACTTCACAACAAGTCCTCTCTTCCTAGGAGGTCCTATGCGCATGAATGGTGAGGGGAACACCTTAGGACAGCTTCCAAGTAAGAAGAACAAAGCTGGACAGTGAGGGAATGTGAGGAGGAAACTTACTCTTGCTTGGAGGTCTAGAGTCACGGTTGAGGTGAGGGAAGGAGGAAGTTGGTTTTGACAAGGTCTTCTTGCTCCAAGGAGGCTTGTTGGTGCGGCTTAGAGAGTGAGGAGGAGGAGGGGATGTTGGCTGCACTTGCACATGAAGCCAACCCCCTCTCCATGCGCACATATATAGGGAAAGTGAGGGAAAATGGCCATGATTAACTATCATGAAAAAAATTCAGATTTCTTTGAGAGGATGGGCTGCAAAAGCTTGCCAAAAATCTGCACAATGCAGTCTCATGATGGAGAGTGTAAGTGGTTATCCAAGTCAACAAGTTATGCAGTTTTGGTGACACAAGAAATCTGCACAAAGGTCCCTCCCATGTGCGCCTAAATGGAGAAGTATGCAGCCTAAATTCATGCTCAAAGGTCCATGTGTCTTCCATGCAATAAAATTGAAATCAAGTGTGCAAAAGTCAAGGTGAGGTGGCGGTTGAACATGAAGGAATTTGGCAGATTTTTCTAAGTGTAATCCACCCACTTGTGCGCATAAATGAGAAGGAAAACATCTAGCCAAGTGGTTGTTCCTTGATGCACAAGACACCCTAATTGGGCAAGGCTTAGGGGAAATAAGAATGGTTACAACTTTGGGCTGAATTAGCTTGATCCAAGAGCCATCCTTGGGCCATTGGCCACACACACAAAAGGATCCAATCACAAATCCAATATCAACTAGTCCACACACACACACACTAGCCCACATCCAAACACTAATGCCTTCTAACACACACTCACATTACTCATAAGATTAAATTCACATGTCTACATATGTACCCTCCTAAGATTTAATTTAATTAATTACCTTAGTCTTATCCAAGGGTTAAAGGTTATACAATTCACAAGCCACTACACATAAACCATACATCCGAATTCTACACATGTACACATAGCCTATAGTACTTATGAATTTTACTAAATATGCGGGATGTTACAATCCGTTTTCGACGGAATTCATTTTCTGTCAAAAATCTTCGACGGAATCCATTTTCCATCAAAAATCTTCTACGAAATTCATTTTCCGTCGAAAAACTTCAAAAAATCAATTTCTTTTGCATTTATTTTATTAATCCGTTTTCGACGCAATTCTTTTTCCGTCGAAAAACATCACAAAATCAATTTGTTTTGCATTTATTTATTCATCCGTTTTCGACGGAATACATTTTCCGTCAAAAATCTTCGACCGAATCCATTTTCCGTCGAAAAACTTCACAAAATCAATTTCTTTTGCATTTATTTTATTCATCCGTTTTCGATGGAATTCATTTTCCGTCAAAAATCTTCGACGGAATCCATTTTCCGTCGAAAATCTTCACAAAAAAATTGCTTTTGCATTTATTTTATTCATCCGTTTGCGACGGAATACATTTTCGTCAAAAATGTTTGACGGAATCCATTTTTCATAGAAAAACTTCATAAAATCAATTTCTTATGCATTTATTTTATTCATCTATTTTCGACAGAATTCATTTTCCGTCAAAAATCTTCGACGGAATCCCTTTTCCGTCGAAAAACTTCACAAAATGAATTTCTTTTGCATTTATTTTATTCATCCGTTTTCGACGGAATTTGTTTTCCGTCGAAAAACTTCACAAAATCAATTTCTTTTGCATTTATTTTATTCATCCGTTTTCGACGGAATACATTTTTCGTCAAAAATGTTCGACGGAATCCATTTTTCATCGAAAAACTTCATAAAATCAATTTCTTTTACATTTATTTTATTCATCCATTTTCGATGGAATTCATTTTCCTTCAAAAATCTTCGACGGAATCCTTTTTCCGTCGAAAAACTTCACAAAATCAATTTCTTTTGAATTTATTTTATTCATCTGTTTTCGACGGTATTTGTTTTCCGTCGAAAAACTTCACAAAATCAATATATTTTGCATTTATTTTATTCATCCGTTTTCGACGGAATACATTTTTTGTCAAAAATCTTCGACGGAATACATTTTGCGTCGAAAAACTTGATAAAATCAATTTCTTTTGCATTTATTTTATTCATCCATTTTCGACGGAATTCATTTTCCGTCAAAAATCTTCGACGGAATACAATTTTCGTCGAAAAACTTGATAAAATCAATTTCTTTTGCATTTATTTTATTCATCCGTTTTCGACGGAATTCATTTTCTGTCAAAAATCTTCGACGGAATCCATTTTCCATCAAAAATCTTCTACGAAATTCATTTTTTTGTCGAAAAACTTCAAAAAAATCAATTTCTTTTGCATTTGTTTTATTAATCCGTTTTCGACGCAATTCTTTTTCCGTCGAAAAACCTCACAAAATCAATTTCTTTTGGATTTATTTTATTCATCAGTTTTCGAAGGAATACATTTTCCATCAAAAATCTTCGACCGAATCCATTTTCCATCGAAAAACTTCACAAAATCAATTTCTTTTGCATTTATTTTATTAATCCATTTTCGATGGAATTCATTTTCCGTCAAAAATCTTCGACGGAATCCATTTTCCGTCAAAAGCCTTCTACGGAATCCATTTTCCGTCGAAAAACTTCAAAAAATCAATTTCTTTTGCATTTATTTTATTATTCCGTTTTCAACGAAATTCTTTTTCTGTCGAAAAACTTCACAAAATCAATTTCTTTTGCATTTATTTTATTTATCCATTTTCGACGGAATTCATTTTCCGTCAAAAATCTTCGACGGAATCCATTTTCCGTCGAAAAACTTCACAAAATCAATTTCTTTTGCATTTTTTTATTCATCCGCTTTCGGTGAAGTTCATTTTCCGTCAAAAATCTTCGACGGAATCCATTTTCCGTCGAAAAACTTCCCAAAATCAATTTCTTTTGCATTTATTTTATTCATCCGTTTTCGACGGAATACATTTTTCGTCAAAAATCTTCGACGGAATCCATTTTCCAACGAAAAACTTCATAAAATCAATTTCTTTTGCGTTTATTTTATTCATCCATTTTCGATGGAATTCATTTTCCGTCAAAAATCTTCGACGGAATCCATTTTCCGTCAAAAATCTTCTATGGAATCCATTTTCCGTCGAAAAACTTCACAAAATCAATTTCTTTTGGATTTATTTTATTCATCCATTTTCGACGGAATTCGTTTTCCGTCGAATAACTTCACAAAATTAATTTCTTTTGCATTAATTTAATTCATCCATTTTCGATGGAATACATTTTCCGTCAAAAATCTTCGACGGAATCCATTTTCCGTCGAAAAACTTCACAAAATCAATTTCTTTTGCATTTATTTTATTCATCCATTTTCGACGGAATCCGTTTTCAGTCGAAAATCGTCACAAAATCAATTTCTTTTGCATTTATTTTATTCATCCGTTTTCGATGGAATTCATTTTCCGTCAAAAGTCTTCGACGGAATCCATTTTCCGTTAAAAATCTTCTACGGAATCCATTTTCCATCGAAAAACTTCACAAAATAAATTTCTTTTGCATTTATTTTATTCATCCGTTTTCGACGGAATTTGTTTTCCGTCGAAAAACTTCACAAAATCAATTTCTTTTGCATTTATTTTATTCATCCGTTTTCGACGGAATACATTTTTCGTCAAAAATCTTCGACGGAATCCTTTTTCGTCGAAAAACTTCATAAAATCAATTTCTTTTGCATTTATTTTATTCATCCATTTTCGACGGAATTCATTTTCCGTCAAAAATCTTCGACGGAATCTATTTTCCGTCGAAAAACTTCACAAAATCAATTTCTTTTGCATTTATTTTATTCATCCGTTTTCGACGGAATTCATTTTCTGTCAAAAATCTTCGACGGAATCCATTTTCCATCAAAAATCTTCTACGAAATTCATTTTCCGTCGAAAAACTTCAAAAAATCAATTTCTTTTGCATTTATTTTATTAATCCGTTTTCGACGCAATTCTTTTTCCGTCGAAAAACATCACAAAATCAATTTGTTTTGCATTTATTTATTCATCCGTTTTCGACGGAATACATTTTCCGTCAAAAATCTTCGACCGAATCCATTTTCCGTCGAAAAACTTCACAAAATCAATTTCTTTTGCATTTATTTTATTCATCCGTTTTCGATGGAATTCATTTTCCGTCAAAAATCTTCGACGGAATCCATTTCCGTCGAAAAACTTCACAAAATCAATTTCTTTTGCATTTATTTTATTCATCCGTTTTCGACGGAATTTGTTTTCCGTCGAAAAACTTCACAAAATCAATTTTTTTGCATTTATTTTATTCATCCATTTTCGACGGAATTCATTTTCCGTCAAAAATCTTCGACGGAATACATTTTGCGTAAAAACTTGATAAAATCAATTTCTTTTGCATTTATTTTATTCATCCATTTTCGACGGAATTCATTTTCCGTCAAAAATCTTCGACGGAATACAATTTTCGTCGAAAAACTTGATAAAATCAATTTCTTTTCCATTTATTTTATTCATCCATTTTCGACGGAATTCATTTTCCGTCAAAAATCTTCGACGAAATCCATTTTCCGTCGAAAAACTTCACAAAATCAATTTCTTTTGCATTTATTTTATTCATCCGTTTTCGACGGAATACATTTTCCGTCAAAAATCTTCGACCGAATCCATTTTCCGTCGAAAAAATTCACAAAATCAATTTCTTTTGCATTTATTTTATTCATCCGTTTTCGATGGAATTCATTTTACGTCAAAAATCTTCGACGGAATCCATTTTCCGTCAAAAATCTTCACAAAAACA